>JAKUCV010002137.1:52906-88366 GCA_028386065.3 Turnera subulata | reverse complement strand
ACGTGGTAAGTAGAGGTACGACCGGATGGTTTGTGACTGTTTTGTGGTGCCATGATCTGGGTTACTTGTGATGGGCATGTTGATGCCGGTTTGATTGGGATGTTGATCCCTGAGTTTGATATTGGGATGTTGATCCCGGGTTCTTTTTGATCTGGCACCAGGAACAGGTTGATAACTTGGTACGACCCTAGCTTATCCGTGACAGGGCCCGGAAAGATAAAATTGGATAATTGGTTTTATTTGAGTCTTTTGGTTTGACTGTTGTTTTTGGACTTGAGTAATTTTTAGTGTCCATATTTATCGTCTTTCTATTGTCGTGAGCACTTCGGACTCACCCCTCACCTGCGGGCTTTCATCCCGTAGGATGAGTTGTTCATTGTACAGGTTGATGCATTCCAGACAGGCTGTGACGATTCCCTTGGACGGGCTTGGATCCATAGTTTGCATGTGTCGCATACAGTGTTAGTGAGTTTAAGTCTTCCCCTGTGCATAGTTTTTCTATTATTGGGCCATTGGGCCGGTTTTATTATTATTGATGTTTATTATTATGGGTTGTCGAGCCCGAGTTATTGTGGTTCACACTGTATGTTTGGGATTATTTGGTTGGGTTGCAACAGTTCCGGCTCGTGTTTACTGTGTACGGTAAATACGGGTCGGGGCGTTTCATTTTATGTTTCATTTATTATTAATTAATTATTTTAATTTTTTCTTTTATTGATTAATTTATATTTTTTTTGTTTTGGGACTCACTGATGTATGTTTAAAAATAAAAAATTAAGTATTATTTATATGATTATTAAATAGTTTATTTTTTTATTTTTCTTATTTATATTCTATTTTCTAATTTAATTTTTTTCTTCATAATAATTATTTTATTTATTTTATTTATTGATATTTTTTAGAAATTAGTCTCTTAATTTTTTTACTTTTTGTTATCCTTCATTAATTCTTTTGATTTTTACTTCTGTTGTTTAATATTTTTGTTTTTTTTTGGCTCAATGATCCAAGTTTAATTTTTCAAATTTAATTATTATTTATATTATTATTAATTAGGTTTTTAAGAATTTATTTTTTTCATTTATATTATATTTTCTGTTTTAGTTTTTTATAATAATATTTTTTTATTCATTTAATGATTTATTTTTTAAAAATTATTCTCTTATATTTTATATTTTTTTGGTTATTATTAATTAGTTCTTTTAACTTTTTCTTTGGTTGTTTAAAATGTTTTTTTATTTTAGGGGCAAATAATTCATGTTTAAGTTTAAAAAATTAGTTATTATTTATATTATTATTAAATAGTTTATTTTATTTTATTTTTCTGATATATATTCTAATTTATATTTTAATAATTTTTTATTTATTTTCCAGATCTATATGAAAAATGGAAAAAAATTGATAAAAATGTATAATTTGGAAACAAATTAAGTACAATTTTTTTTAATATTACATAATAAATGCCTAGAAATAGTAGTTAAAATGTTAATTTTTTTAAAAAAATTAATTAATAAACAAGTCCGTGGAACCCACGGGAAGTGAGCTAGTTACATTAAGAACCAGTGAAGGTTCTGCAACACCAAAACCCACTTGGCCTGATGATTCTTAATTTATCTAAGTCGAATACTTTTTGGACAAAAAAGATAGCTTAGATATGATGAGAAAATATCATATGTCTTTAAATAATTCTTTTTTAAAAAAATCATAAATAGGCAATTGGAAAAATAAATTAAATTCATGATGACAAGGGATTTCGTATAGAGAGACCATATTCTGTGGATTTCTCTGAAGAATGACTTACCGGCGTGTAACGACCCGGGTAAAATTTTTGAGATTTTACCGAGTCATTTTAACTCTTACAACGGTAAATAGATTCTATCGTTGTAAGCGTGAATTCTACCGCACCGAGTTTTCTGAATTTTACCGGGAGTAACCAAGCTTCGTTCCGATCGCCAAGGACATACGACGTTATGGAGTATCTGCGTAACCGAGCCTTGGAACTAACTTCCGAGAATTTTACACGGCTAACCGAGCATCGGTTTTCAATTCCGAGACTTGGGCAACGCTCGGGAGAGTTAATCGGATTTTTCGAGCCTAAGTTGTAATTTCGGAACCGGGACGAATTCCGGAAAGACGATTATGCCCCTGGGATATTTTAGAACACAAGAGAAGCATGAAGGGCATGTTGGTCTTTTGCAGGATTAGATTTTTCCAGAAAATAATTGATAGATATTTTATTTTTTTATTCTTTTCTTTTCTTTCTCCTTTTTCCTCCACTACTTCTTGTCTCTTGATTTTTTTTTTATCCAACCGGCCCACTCTTATTTTCTTTCCATCTTTCTTTTCTTCTTTGTCTTCTTTTTTTGATTCTTTTTTATTTTCTCTTCTCTTCTTCCCCGAGCACCACACCCTGCTACCCTTACCCTTCCTTTCTTTTTCTTCTTTTTCTTTCTTCTCTTCTTTTCTTTCTCTTTTCTTTTTCCTCCTCCCCGCGTCCACACCGCCTCTGACACCACCGCCACCATCACCCTCTCTCTGCCTCCTTCCTCTTCCCCACCTGCTCTCTCCTCATCTCTCCCTTCTCGGCTCTCGTCGTCTCTGCCACAACCGCTGCCCGAAGCTGCCGCTCTCGCCTCCTCACCAACAACCGAGAGCCATCTGCCGCCTTTCTTCCCTGTATCTGTTCGCGACCACCACAAAGGCAAAGAACGCGTCGCCGGCGATCTGGACCTCTCCTCACCCCAGCTCGATCCGTTCCACCTCTTGGACCGTCGCCGTCGAAGCAGCGATTGAGGACGCTGTTTGGGTAGGTTGCCGCAGCTGCCTTTCCTCTTCGAGTCGCCTCTAGTGCCGATCTTCCCTTCCCCTCTTCTCCTCCTCCACGCAGCAGCATCGAGCCGGCCTCCTCCTCTGCTCTTCCTTCCCCTGTTCTCGCGTGCCGTCCCCGTCTATGAGCCGTCGCCGCCGTCAATGGGTGAGTCCACGGCCGCGTCCTCTTCATCTCTTTCTGCCGAGTAATTACTTGTTGGATTAGATTATTTAATTGTTGGTCTTGAACAATTAAAACTTATAGTTAAACAATTGGTTTTGCTTGGATTGTGATTAATCGGGTTTCAATTGTTTGGCGTGGGTTTTTGTTTGAGCATACTGTGGCGGTTGTGATTGACGTTGATGCTGCTACTGTGGCTGTGGATTTGGTTGTTGGATGGTTGATGAACAGTAGCCAGAGAGCATTTGTGGGTTGCTGCTGTGAATAGTAACTTCGGGAACAGTGCTGGCCGGAATCCGGCGGCCTCGGGATTTTTCCAGCGACGTCTCGGGAATTCTCCGGCGAGCCGGAAATGGACTGTTGGGTAAAACCCGAGCCTTGGACTCTTATGCATCTAACGGACCATGGACATAATAACAAACCCGAGCCACGTTAACAAACCCGAACAATATTAAACGGACCCCGACGTTAAAACGACAATTAATGAAACGGCTAATTAATAATAATAACCTATGATTTTAATAATTTAACTTATGCTTTATTTAATTATTTAGTTATGTTTTTATTCAATTTATGCCTTATTTATTTAATTTATGCTTCTTATTTATTTAATTTTATTATGTTTTTATTCTATAATAAACTGAGTTATAAATTTGGATAATGGTTATATATGAATCATCTAGTATATATAAATATGACTATATATGAATTATCTTATATACAAGTATTTATACGAATATATATGTATATTTTGTATCTTAATTATGTTTATATTAGTATTTATCTTTTCTTATCAACAAAAGGCTAAAGGGTCGGGATATCGGCTTGGATGCTCGGGTTCGGTTTTAAGCTCGGTTCGATTTAAATTCGAAATTAAGTATAATTGGTATATCGAATAAAGAGGCTAATTTCATAATAAATAAAACTAAGGAGATAATAAAATTAGATTTGGTATAAGACAGGCCGTATAATAATTACTAAAACCAGCATCATGCATGATCATCCTTGTTTATGCATTATAAGTGATTGTTGTTGTTATAATATAGGGATATCGAGGCTTAACCAGATATCGGCTTCTATGGAGTATCAGGTGAGGATATAAACTTATAAACTTCGGTATGCTGCCCGTGATACCCCGGTTGTTTGTTTGATTGTTATCTTGTTATACCTGTCATGTCATTGTTGGCTGGTGTTGTGCTTATTGCTATGTGTTCATGACTACTGTGGTTGATTATTGAACTCTGTGATGTTGATGTGTGTATTGTGATGACTATACGAGATACGAGATATGGAGTTATTAGTGACAGTGACCCGGTATTCTGACATTGTGATTGGATTCCCAGAGGAGCTGTGAGGCTGATAGCCTGCTCGGGAACGTGAATATGATGAGTTACTGTTGGACAGTGGAATAAGAAATAATAATAAACAGTGGTAATAACATCTAGACATCTAGGTTGTCACGTGACAGGTATTGGTACGGCCAGATGGTAGTCGCCCTGTGATTTGTGATATGATAGGGAGGACTGCGTGGACTCCCGGCTGAGGACTGCGGGACTCAGTTGATTTGCTATAGGAAGGACTGCGGGACTTCCGCCGAGGACTGCGGGACTCGGTTATTTGTGATATGATTTGTGATATTTATGGATTATCGGGGAGTACCCTGGGGTTAGCTAACCTGGCTACCAGGCACGGCCAATACTTATTACGTGACAGGGCCCTAATAATAAAATTGGTAAGTCTATCGTCAAGTGTCGGTGAGTTATGAGATTAGCTTAACCATGAGAAGTCTGACGTATAGCTGGTTCAGGTAAGTTGATACTGATACTATGTTTGTGATTGCTGTGCTTCTATTGTTTTCTGTGATTGGCTTGGGTGTATTTGCAGTTATATGTATACTAGGGGTTTATTTGTTTATCGGTGAGACAGTGGTTGGTCTCACCCCTCACACAGTTCCTGCAGGTTAGGTTTGCATACCGGCGGCTGTGGCGTCACCTCGGACAAGACTCGGATCCAATAGCATGCATTGTGTCTTGCATATAAAATGTTACTGAATATCTAGAAATGCTTCCGCTGTGCAAATGTTGATGTCCCCACAAGGTGACGTAATTGTGATTTTGATTGTCTATTTATCTTTTTATTAATATGTGTTCTTGCTTTTATGATATGTTGGCCACGTGGTGGTACTATTAGCTGTAATTACTGTTAGTCGGGTGAATTTAGGTCAGGGTGTTTCATTTTGGTAGCGGAGCTGGCGTTAGGTCTTGTTGGGCAGTCTTTGTGTGTCTGTTGTTCCTGTTTGCATAGTTCGCTCCATTTGTTCGTTATTTTATATCATATTAGTTAAGTGCATTATGGATCCAGTCAAGGGACGCCAGCTGTCGCGGAACATACACATAAGAGGTAATGATGCCAAATATGCGAAAATACAAATATTATAAATATTGCTAATATTTTGATACAAAAGGAAATATTAATATATTGCTTGCGAATAGAAATATTACATTGATAATTTATAAAAAGGGGAAATAATACATGGATTTTTGATAATATATAAAAAGAAAATACAATTAACGATTCGCAACGACGTTGACACGGAAGCTGTTTGCGTCACTGTTGACGTTGACCGTGACTCTGTCGCTCCAAGAGAACCACATGCCGCCTCTGTCGCGCTGGCCAGGAATCTCGAACCGGTTAGCTTGAGGGAATCGGAGTGGAATCAGACCATGATCGTCTCGCGGTTGCCACTGCGTCTCCGTCAGAAGAACCATGTTCAGTTTATACTGGTTCTTCAGATCCCTCAGAGTGCGCGAGAATTCCTGTGCACGCCTTGCAACTCCTCTGCAGTTCCACACTAGTAGCCGTACCTTTGGCCAAGTTGGAGGTAGCCGAGTCATTCTGGGTATGCTCTGGGCTGTCATTGCGAGCTGGTAGTAAGCGCCTTGCTCCACAGTCTGGCAAGTGGACTCCAGGTTGAACTCTTGAAGCCTATCCGAGATGAAGAACATCACGGAGTTTGCTGAGCCGTAGTATGAAGTCCTCAGTGTTCCATGATCCTCTAGGAAGAACACCTCTTCCATTGGAGTGACGAAGAACCGCGACGAGTAGAGTTCGTCGACGAAGACTAGGCGTGGCATTCTGCCGAGTTTATTTGGTAGCTCTTCAGCACGTTCGTTGACCATGCTGTACGCCAAACGGTTTCTCCTGCCGAGATTGGCACCTTCGACGAAGAAGACAGAAGATGGAGCAGGCATTTTTGATTTGGACGCGTGGGGTTTTGATTTGGACGTTGTGGTTTTGTTTTCTGAATGTGGTGTTTTCTCTTGCCTCAACGTTTTGTTTGCTTTTGATGCTTTTAGTGATTTACACATCATCGCTCCTTCTTTTATACACCTATGGGGAGCGTGTTTATTGTTTTTGATTTTCAAGATTTTGCTTTTTGAAGATTTACCGTTGCTTGCATTTATTGCTTTACGCATTTTTCGGACCCATGCCAGAGTTTTTCAGGCTTTTCCTAACTCATGATTTTCTTTCGCTCTGGCTACCTTGTCTTTTCTTTCTATGGTTTTTCTATATTTTCTTGCATCCTTTATCACTTGCATCCGTGACCGTTGGGGCTAGATGGATGGGACCGTATCTCGAGTAGAGCGCATGTGCGACAAGCTCACGGCTGTTCGGACATCGTGGAGAGATACGAGCCTTGACAGACGTTTTGGCTTAGGCGGAAAATTGTGAACAAGTGGGTAACGTTTCTTTCGAGGGACACAGGACGTTCCCGTGATCATCGCTGTGCATGTTAACGGTCGTCTTTTTCACGTGGGAACCGACGTCACCGTTAGCTGTACGTGTTAAGTTTCGTGATTCGAGGATGTTTACGTCCGATACGAGCACGATCATGAAAACGTGTTTTATTTTAATTTCTTTTGTTTTGATTTTGTTTAACGAGTTTGTTTTTAATTTTCTTATTTTTGATTTTATATTCTTATTATTGATTTTTATTTTACATTGAGATGTTTTATTTTCCCCGTTTAACATGAGAATTAATTTTAGTTTATTTATATTTGATTTTATATTCATATTGTTGATTTCGTTTTGCTTGAAATATTTTTTTTTTTTAACCTTCTGTAAGCACGAGTTTACATAATTTAACAAGAATTTTGATTTAAAAAGGAAATATATTTTATTAATTTCATAATAAGGTTTTACAACAGAGAAGAAGTACTCTCTATGGAGTTACTTGCTTCTCTAGATCTTTTACAATCTTCTTGGCATTTTCCATGTGAGGAAAGAGCTCCATGCACGCCAGCTCTATCTGTGCTACCGCCGAGCTGATCTTCTTCAGCGAGAAGTTCAGTTGTGTCAACTTCTGCTGTGGTGTGCTGCTCTCAGCTACCGCCTTGCCCTTGCGATCTTCAGCTTTCTTGCCGGCACGTTTCTTCCGCCGTCTTGGAGAGACGACCATATGCTCCTTGAGGCCGACGATGTTTGTCTTGAAGCGTTTCTTCGGAGGCTCTTCATCGGAGCTTGTTGGGAATGCAGTGCCACCGATGTAGCTGTTGTCCTCCGAGTCTGAAGTTGTTCTTGTTCTCAGTGGGGAATCCATGGCTGTGTGTGTGAGTTGCCAGNTATTTTATATTTTTTTGGTTATTATTAATTAGTTCTTTTAACTTTTTCTTTGGTTGTTTAAAATGTTTTTTTATTTTAGGGGCAAATAATTCATGTTTAAGTTTAAAAAATTAGTTATTATTTATATTATTATTAAATAGTTTATTTTATTTTATTTTTCTGATATATATTCTAATTTATATTTTAATAATTTTTTATTTATTTTCCAGATCTATATGAAAAATGGAAAAAAATTGATAAAAATGTATAATTTGGAAACAAATTAAGTACAATTTTTTTTAATATTACATAATAAATGCCTAGAAATAGTAGTTAAAATGTTAATTTTTTTAAAAAAATTAATTAATAAACAAGTCCGTGGAACCCACGGGAAGTGAGCTAGTTACATTAAGAACCAGTGAAGGTTCTGCAACACCAAAACCCACTTGGCCTGATGATTCTTAATTTATCTAAGTCGAATACTTTTTGGACAAAAAAGATAGCTTAGATATGATGAGAAAATATCATATGTCTTTAAATAATTCTTTTTTAAAAAAATCATAAATAGGCAATTGGAAAAATAAATTAAATTCATGATGACAAGGGATTTCGTATAGAGAGACCATATTCTGTGGATTTCTCTGAAGAATGACTTACCGGCGTGTAACGACCCGGGTAAAATTTTTGAGATTTTACCGAGTCATTTTAACTCTTACAACGGTAAATAGATTCTATCGTTGTAAGCGTGAATTCTACCGCACCGAGTTTTCTGAATTTTACCGGGAGTAACCAAGCTTCGTTCCGATCGCCAAGGACATACGACGTTATGGAGTATCTGCGTAACCGAGCCTTGGAACTAACTTCCGAGAATTTTACACGGCTAACCGAGCATCGGTTTTCAATTCCGAGACTTGGGCAACGCTCGGGAGAGTTAATCGGATTTTTCGAGCCTAAGTTGTAATTTCGGAACCGGGACGAATTCCGGAAAGACGATTATGCCCCTGGGATATTTTAGAACACAAGAGAAGCATGAAGGGCATGTTGGTCTTTTGCAGGATTAGATTTTTCCAGAAAATAATTGATAGATATTTTATTTTTTTATTCTTTTCTTTTCTTTCTCCTTTTTCCTCCACTACTTCTTGTCTCTTGTTTTTTTTTTTATCCAACCGGCCCACTCTTATTTTCTTTCCATCTTTCTTTTCTTCTTTGTCTTCTTTTTTTGATTCTTTTTTATTTTCTCTTCTCTTCTTCCCCGAGCACCACACCCTGCTACCCTTACCCTTCCTTTCTTTTTCTTCTTTTTCTTTCTTCTCTTCTTTTCTTTCTCTTTTCTTTTTCCTCCTCCCCGCGTCCACACCGCCTCTGACACCACCGCCACCATCACCCTCTCTCTGCCTCCTTCCTCTTCCCCACCTGCTCTCTCCTCATCTCTCCCTTCTCGGCTCTCGTCGTCTCTGCCACAACCGCTGCCCGAAGCTGCCGCTCTCGCCTCCTCACCAACAACCGAGAGCCATCTGCCGCCTTTCTTCCCTGTATCTGTTCGCGACCACCACAAAGGCAAAGAACGCATCGCCGGCGATCTGGACCTCTCCTCACCCCAGCTCGATCCGTTCCACCTCTTGGACCGTCGCCGTCGAAGCAGCGATTGAGGACGCTGTTTGGGTAGGTTGCCGCAGCTGCCTTTCCTCTTCGAGTCGCCTCTAGTGCCGATCTTCCCTTCCCCTCTTCTCCTCCTCCACGCAGCAGCATCGAGCCGGCCTCCTCCTCTGCTCTTCCTTCCCCTGTTCTCGCGTGCCGTCCCCGTCTATGAGCCGTCGCCGCCGTCAATGGGTGAGTCCACGGCCGCGTCCTCTTCATCTCTTTCTGCCGAGTAATTACTTGTTGGATTAGATTATTTAATTGTTGGTCTTGAACAATTAAAACTTATAGTTAAACAATTGGTTTTGCTTGGATTGTGATTAATCGGGTTTCAATTGTTTGGCGTGGGTTTTTGTTTGAGCATACTGTGGCGGTTGTGATTGACGTTGATGCTGCTACTGTGGCTGTGGATTTGGTTGTTGGATGGTTGATGAACAGTAGCCAGAGAGCATTTGTGGGTTGCTGCTGTGAATAGTAACTTCGGGAACAGTGCTGGCCGGAATCCGGCGGCCTCGGGATTTTTCCAGCGACGTCTCGGGAATTCTCCGGCGAGCCGGAAATGGACTGTTGGGTAAAACCCGAGCCTTGGACTCTTATGCATCTAACGGACCATGGACATAATAACAAACCCGAGCCACGTTAACAAACCCGAACAATATTAAACGGACCCCGACGTTAAAACGACAATTAATGAAACGGCTAATTAATAATAATAACCTATGATTTTAATAATTTAACTTATGCTTTATTTAATTATTTAGTTATGTTTTTATTCAATTTATGCCTTATTTATTTAATTTATGCTTCTTATTTATTTAATTTTATTATGTTTTTATTCTATAATAAACTGAGTTATAAATTTGGATAATGGTTATATATGAATCATCTAGTATATATAAATATGACTATATATGAATTATCTTATATACAAGTATTTATACGAATATATATGTATATTTTGTATCTTAATTATGTTTATATTAGTATTTATCTTTTCTTATCAACAAAAGGCTAAAGGGTCGGGATATCGGCTTGGATGCTCGGGTTCGGTTTTAAGCTCGGTTCGATTTAAATTCGAAATTAAGTATAATTGGTATATCGAATAAAGAGGCTAATTTCATAATAAATAAAACTAAGGAGATAATAAAATTAGATTTGGTATAAGACAGGCCGTATAATAATTACTAAAACCAGCATCATGCATGATCATCCTTGTTTATGCATTATAAGTGATTGTTGTTGTTATAATATAGGGATATCGAGGCTTAACCAGATATCGGCTTCTATGGAGTATCAGGTGAGGATATAAACTTATAAACTTCGGTATGCTGCCCGTGGTACCCCGAATGTTTGATTGATCATTTTTCTTATATGTTATCTTGTTGTGCCTGTCATGTTATTGCTGGCTGCTATTGTGATTATTGTTATGTGTTTGATGACTACTGTGATTGATTATTGAACTCTATGATGTTGATGTGTGTACTGTGATGACCATACGAGATACGAGATATTGAGTTATTAGTGACAGTGACCCGGTATTCTGACATTGTGATTGGATTCCCAGAGGAGCTGTGAGGCTGAGAGCCTGCTCGGGAACGTGAATATGATGAGTTACTGTTGGACAGTGGAATAAGAAATAATAATAAACAGTGGTAATAACATCTAGACATCTAGGTTGTCACGTGACAGGTATTGGTACGGCCAGATGGTAGTCGCCCTGTGATTTGTGATATGATAGGGAGGACTGCGTGGACTCCCGGCTGAGGACTGCGGGACTCAGTTGATTTGTTATAGGAAGGACTGCGGGACTTCCGCCGAGGACTGCGGGACTCGGTTATTTGTGATATGATTTGTGATATTTATGGATTAACGGGGAGTACCCTGGGGTTAGCTAACCTGGCTACCAGGCACGGCCGATACTTATTACGTGACAGGGCCCTAATAATTAAATTGGTAAGTCTATCGTCAAGTGTCGGTGAGTTTATGAGATTAGCTTTACCATGAGAAGTCTGACGTATAGTTAGTTCAGGTAAGTTGATACCGATATTATGTTTGTGCTTGCTGTACTTCTATTGTGTTCTGTGTTGGCTTGGGTGTATTTGCGGTTGTATGTATACTGTGGTTTATTTGTTTATCGGTGAGACAGTGGTTGGTCTCACCCCTCACACAGTTCCTGCAGGTTAGGTTTGCATACCGGCGGCTGTGGCGTCACCTCGGACAAGACTCGGATCCAATAGCATGCATTGTGTCTTGCATATAAAATGTTACTGAATATCTAGAAATGCTTCCGCTGTGCAAATGTTGATGTCCCCACAAGGTGACGTAATTGTGATTTTGATTGTCTATTTATCTTTTTATTAATATGTGTTCTTGCTTTTATGATATGTTGGCCACATGGTGGTACTGTTAGCTGTAATTACTGTTAGTCGGGTGAATTTAGGTCAGGGTGTTTCACGGCGCATACGTCAGTTATATTTAATAAATAAAAATCCGTCGTCAAGTGCAAACATATAACTACAAGTTTAAGGAGATATTCTATATTCGTAAAATGCTGATCAAGATGGATTACTTACATTAACAGCGCGAGAATACTAATACCCAATCATATTTCCTAGTTTCAACTGTACTAACATATTTTAAAAACTAATAAACAAGATGCATTATCTTCGAGTAGCTATATTTTTATATAATTTTGAATCAACAATGATATGAAGTGACATCGATATTCTTCAAATAAAATTTCAATAACGTCCAAATTCTTGACGGACATAGAGTTAGATGACCAATTATAACAAATATTAACTTCAAATTATCTAGTAAACTGATTTGTTTAACCCAGCATATTAATTGACGATTGTTGCCCTGCCCATGGATGGTAATATTTTAGCGTACCATAAATTATGTGCTAATTAATTATTTACGAATGATACAGACAACGATAGATGAAGCACAACATGTAGAAGATGATGCCGTGAAACTGTATTTTCGGAAGCTGACAATTGAGATGGATAGATATATCTAAGAAAGAACATGATCTATAAGGAATATTGGTACCATAATGTCAATATCAGATTCTGACAGTTTTCTCCTCACCTCGTGATTGTGTGGATTTAAATCCTCACAGAGAGACAAAAAAGAAATTAATATTTTTTAGAATGTATAATCGCCATATCTCTTTCGTCCAAAACATTTTGTCATATATGATATATACCTCATTCAAAAAGAGATTGAATCTCACACAGACAGAATAACAGGCATTGACAAAAAAAATAAAGGTAGGCGAGTATTTTGTACGGTCCAAGATATAGCTGATTTATAATAAGGAATCTTATGGCAGCATGAGAGGGTATATCATAGAGGGACGTTGGTATTGCATACACTTTTATGATATGCAAGGTAGATGATTAGTGCAAAAGATGATTTTTTTAAGACTTGTTTTCTAAAAATCTAGCAATAATTCATTAATCTGTATGTTAGAGAAAAACATTTTGACATTAAAGCATGGCTTAATGGACATAGAGGAATAACCATTTGTAATTTTGCATAAGGTAATTAATTTTATTGTTATGAACTTATGATGACCCAAGTCCTAATAAGTGAAAAAGGTCTTGAACATATAAAAAAGACTAAAAAAACCAAGAAAAAAATAAACAAATCGATCTTGGATACAAATTGCAATATAAAAAGGTGACGAATAAGACAAATTGCAATATAAAAAAGGTGACGAATAAGTAGTAAGTGTCCATATCATTAGAACAAATCCCAGGTGTAACAGCCCGGGTAAAAATTTTGGATTTTTACCGGACTGTAGAAGTCTTTTTATCGTGATTTACTGTTGAATTAATCTTGGGTAATTAATTCAAGATAAATCGGGAGTCGTTTTTCGAAACCGAGGGTTTTCCCGCGCTCGTGATTTTCCCGCGGATTTTTCGGAACTAAGTTGGTATTTTTCGGGTTTCGGAATTTCCCGAAAAATCACACCGGAAAATAACTAAGGAGGTATCGGTTATTTTCTGGTCCAGATCGGATTCGCCCGTAATACGGACGAATTGTATTATTTGAAATTCACATGAGTAATAGTGAATTTACAGTTTATAAAAGGAAGGTTGCCGGTGGAGGAGAAGAAGGAAAAAAAGAGAAGAGAAGAGAAGAAAAAAAAGAGAGAAGAAAAAAAAGGGAGAAAAAAAAGAAAAAAAAAGAAAAAAAAAAGAGAAAAGAGAGAAAAAGAAAAAAAGAAGTGAGGAAAAAGGAAAAAAAAAGAGAGAAACAGAACGAAAAAAAAAGGAACTGAAAATCAAAAAAAAAGAGAGAAGAAATTCAGAAAAATAGAAAAGAAAAGAAAAGAAAAGAAGAAAATAGAAGAAAGAAAAGAAATTACAGAAAATAAAAAAAAGGGAACCCGGTAGCACTGTTCACCCGCCACCCTCTGCTACTGTACATGGCGAACGGTTCCCCGCCGCCTCGCGCTCCACCGCTCACCTCAGCCTGTCGCCCGTGCCGTCGAGAGCTTGCCGCCGCTGTCGCCTCCCGTTTCCGCCTGCCGACGCGCCTGTGGAAGGCGTAGACCCGACGGAGAACCCGCGGATCTGGCTCTTCCCCGCTCTGCTCCGCCACCGCGCCGCCTCGCGCCGAGGTTGCACCGCCCGTGGAGTCGCCCCAGCTTCACCGACCTCGCGCTGGCCTTCCCTCACGTCGTCGCGCCGCCATCGCCGCCGCGCCGCTGCAAACCCGCTGGTAAGGTCGGGTTTTACCCGTTTCCTTGCCGGGTCGCGCCCTTCCTGGGTTGGATCCGGGTTGGGTTTGTTTTGTTTTTTTTAATTTAATATATATATATATATATATAATCTATATATATACAATTACTGGTATTTAATTTTCAAGAAAAAAATATATATATTTTTATATTTCGAAAAATATGGTAAATTTGTGTTATGGTTTATGGTTTTGAAATATATATATACTTTGAAAAATAATTAAGTAATGTTTTAGGAAAAACTAGTATTATTTGGAAAAAAAAATATAAATGTACCTTGAAATTAATTTCTGGAAATTTAATACATATATTATTTTGCCTGGAAAATTAAGCTTGTGGAAATTATAATATGTATTTTGGAAAATAAAGTTAATTATATTTTGTGTTGGAAAATATTATTACTATATATATTTAGAAAAGATAAATACCATATATTTTCTGAAAATTATAAATTGGTTATTATTTTTCTGGAAAATTATGATGATTATTATATTGGAAATTATAGTTAATTTATGAAATATTTCTAAGAGTTTTAATTAAAGTATGGTACCGAAATTATATTCGGATATACATACAGTTAATTATTTTCGGTAAAAGATAATAATAACGGATAAGAACCGGGATGGGTATATATCGTAGTATTGGCATCATAGTATACCAATTATGTGCATTTATGTGTGTGTATATTGTTTTGGTTGTATAGGTTCGGATATCGGGCAGTTTCTCGAGGAGCCGGCGTCGTACCGGTCATTATTTCCGAAGTTGAGTAATCGACCAAGGTAAGGATGAATTTCCTTCGATATGTGCCTATATTACTCGGTTATTGTGTTTGGTGTTATTGCATTGTTGGATGCTGTGCTTTAGCTGTGTTTGGGTTCGGGATGTTTATCCCGGTGTTCTGTTTGGTTTTTTTGGGATGTTTATCCCCGTGTCGATTTTCTGTGTCCTTTGGAGTAAGTATAATGGTATAATTAATGAATTGTGATGAGGATGTCGATCCTCGGTATTTTGGTTAGGGATGTCGATCCCTGAGTTTGGTTTTTGACAACGGTATATATTAACAGTGCACCATTCATCTCCATGCTGGCCTACCAATCTCTGACAAAACACCACCGGTACTAGACCCAAGCACACTATTCGTACAGATACGAACCCTACAGATAGGGCCAAACAATATAAACCCTACAGATAGGGACCCAAGAAAAACTAGACCGTGGTCCTTGTCCAACTATTGGACCATGCTGGCTAGCTTGTCCGTGACGGGGCCCGGAAAAGATAAAATTGGAAATTGGTTTTATCTGAGTCTTTTGATTTATTTTGGCGGTTTTTGCCTATTTTTGGACTTGAGTAATTTTAGTGTTCATATTGATTGTCTTTCCTTCGTCGGTGAGCACTTCGGACTCACCCCTCACCTGCGGGCTTTCATCCCGTAGGATGAGTTATTTTTGATACAGGTTTGGTGCATTCCAGACAGGCTGCGGTGTTATCCCTTGGACAGGGCTTGGATCCATAGTTTGCATCTATGCATACAGTGTTTATGTGAGTTTCATAAGTCTTCCGCTGTGCATGTTTTTACTATTATTGGGCCATTGGGCCGGTTTTGATATTTGTGATGTTTTCCTATTATGGGCTGTTGAGCCCAGTTTTCTGTTGTTTACACTGTATGCTGGTCTTTATTTGGTTGGGTCGTCACAGTTCCGGCACGTGTTTACTGTGTACGGTAAATACGGGTCGAGGCGTTTCACCAGGTTGATTTATGTTTCTAAGTAAAGGCACTTTAAAAGGCTAAAATTTCACATCATAATAAAAAAAAAAAAGAAAAAGAATAGCATTAACTACGTTGAAACACAAATGATGATAGTTGTAACAGAGCTTAAATCCCATTCTAATCGCGTAGTTTGATTTTGAAGTAGTTGAAATCATTTAAGTTTTAGTTAATGTCTACAGAAAATTTTACCATGGGGGGACACTTCGCAGCAAAAAGACTGTAAAATAGAAGGTTTCATTCAGAAGTTTCTTAATTTGTGTTCGACAAATTGCTCTCTCATGGAATCGTTTTTCGGTTTCATTTTTTTTTTTTTTTTGAGAATTGAAATATTTCATTACTTCAAATCAGCGAAGGCCGTCAACGTCCAGCTGTACCAGTCGAGCAATCTCGACAGGTAAGTTCGAGGACCAAACAATCATAGAGTCTGAGCTAGATACTTTTGTGCTAATGGCATCAGCTACCTTATTACATAATCTAGAACTAAAACAAGATTTGAAATCCAAAAACAGGGATGAAAGATGATAAATATCCCGAAGGATGTAGCCAAACTGGGAAGAGAACAGGCTATGGTTCTGGATAGCTTGGATCACTTCTGAGTTGTCCGCCTCAAGGACCAGGTGCCGGATATTCAATGAAGCTGCCCATTGTAACCCCATTCTGATGCCAAGAGCCTCCCCGTCGCATACAACGTACTGTGTTGGCACAAAACAGGCCTTTGCCTTCAGAACCTTACCAAACTCGTCCCTAAAGACCATACCAAAACCAGTACCTGAAGTAGAGATCATCGACATATCGGTGTTTAGCTTGATATACCCCGGAGGAGGAGCCGACCATGCCTGGGGCTGAGGAGGTTCGATAGGAGCCTGAGGAATTAGTTGAGCCTGTTGATATTGTCCAAGGAGGGACATTGAGGTAGAGACAATAACTTCAGGGGGCGAGGAACGATTCTGAAAGATCATCAGGTTGCGATCCTTCCAAATGTTCCACATAACCATAATATGTCTCTCTAAGACTTCCCAACCATAATCCAACGCCATCTGGTGCAACCATTCACCACAAGAGCCCATACTAGCACTCGGAGCTATATAAGGAAAAGGACAAACATCCCATACAGTTTTAGCCCAGGAGCAGTCACTAAACAAATGCAAAGAGGTCTCAGAAGCAGAGTGACACCGTGGGCAGAGAGCATCCACTGGAATGTGTCTAGAATACAGATTCGAATGTACTGGAATAATATTGGTGCACAATTTCCAAGCAAAGGTTCAAATCTTGGGTGGGATAGAGGTCTTCCACAGATGCAGCCACCATGAGTTCCATACCTTATTCATCTCCGATTCCCAGGTTTTAATCTGGGGATGCACCTGATTGAGAGCAAGATAATAACCTGATTTAACTGAATAGTCACCAAAGTTGGTAAAGAACAAGTAAACTCGTCAGACTGCTCTCTTATAGCTAGGGGAATCCGTTTAATGATAGATGCTTTCGCATCAGTAAAGATACTGTCCACCAGAACCCGATTCCAACCCCCACTATTAGTATCAATAAGACAATCCACCGTAGCATTCGCCGGAAGGATAGAAATTGGAGATTCCACCCAAAACTGACCCTCAAGAGGCAACCATTTATCCCCCCACACCCGTATACTGCGACCATTCCCCACTAATGATAATAGTCCTTCCTCCAAAATGGGCTGTGCTTCTATGATACTCCTCCAGATGTAACTCGGTTGGTGACCAAGTTGGGCATCAAGGAAGGAAGTTCGAGGATAGTACCTAGCCTTCAAAATTCGGGCTAGAAGACTTGTCCCATCCTTCACTAGGTGAAAGCCTTGTTTAGCGAGGAATGCAAGATTCGTCGCCTGGAACATACGGAAGCCAATGCCCCCTACTTCTTTGGAGCTACACAACTTTTCCCAAGCCAACCAATGGACCCGCCTTTTGCCATCCCGCTGCCCCCACCAGAACTGTCTCACAAGAGATTCCAACTTGGAACATATAGTATCCTGGAGCTTAAAGCAGCTCATAATGTAGTTAGGGATAGTTTGGACGACGGATTTAATAAAAATCTCCTTTCCCGCATCCGTCAGGAACTGTTCCTTCCACTGCCCCATCTTCTTCGCCACTCGGTCACAAATTGCTTCAAAAATCACTCTCTTGGAGCGCCCAATTAGCGCAGGAAGACCTAGATACTTATCAATGGTGTCCACTGCCTTTACTCCCAAATCCCTTTGGATATTAGATTGATTCTCATCAGGTACATTTCGGCTAAAGAACACCTCAGATTTATCTAGGTTTATTTTTTGACCAGAAGCAGCTTCATAATCAGAGAGGATAGAAGAAATGGAACCAGCTTCTCTACAATTAGGACGAGCAAAGAGGATGCTATCATCTGCGAAGAAGAGATATGATACACGGGGTGCCTGGCGGCAGACACTAATGCCATGCAAGCGGCCATCATCTCCTGCTTTATTAATCAGAGCTGAGAGACCCTCTGCACAAAATAAAAACAAATAGGGCGAAAGGGGATCCCCTTGTCGCAGCCCTCTTTGTGGTAAGATATGACCATGGGGAACTCTATTGATCAGGAGAGAATAGCTAACAGAAGTGACACATCTCATTACAAGACTTACCCAGGAGGAAGGGAAGCCCATCTTTAGCAAGACAGCCTGCAAAAAGCACCACTCCACTCGATCATATGCTTTGCTCATATCAAGCTTCAATCCCAGATACCCTTTCCGACTCTTGCATCTATGTTTCATATAGTGGATAGTCTCAAAGGCGATAATGGCATTATCCGTGATCAGTCTTCCTAGGACAAAAGCACCCTGCTCCGGACCAATGATTGTCGGTAGAATTTCTCGGAGGCGGTTAGCAATCGTCTTAGTAATAATCTTGAATACAACATTGCATAGACTGATTGGCCGGAACTGACTACATTGATCCGCATTTTTGAGCTTTGGGATTAAAGTAACAAAAGTATGGTTAAGTGAAGAGGGATCCATACCATTGTTAAGAACACCCAGAACCATCCGACACACATCATCACCAACCCAGCAATAATTCATTAATCTGTATCTTAGAGAAAAACATTTTGACATTAAAGCATGGCTTAATGGACATAGAGGAATAACCATTTGTAATTTTGCATAAGGTAATTAATTTTATTGTTATGAACTTATGATGACCCAAGTCCTAATAAGTGAGAAAGGTCTTGAACATATAAAAAAGACTAAAAAAACCAAGAAAAAAATAAACAAATCGATCTTGGATACAAATTGCAATATAAAAAGGTGACGAATAAGACAAATTGCAATATAAAAAAGGTGACGAATAAGTGGAAAGTGTCCACATCATTAGAACAAATCCCAGGTTGATTTATGTTTCTAAGTAAAGGCACTTTAAAAGGCTAAAATTTCACATCAGAATTAAAAAAAAGAAGAAAAAGAATAGCATTAACTACGTTGAAACACAAATGATGATAGTTGTAACAGAGCTTAAATCCCATTCTAATCACGTAGTTTGATTTTGAAGTAGTTGAAATCATTTAAGTTTTAGTTAATGTCTACAGAAAATTTTACCATGGGGGGTACACTTCGCAGCAAAAAGACTGTAAAATAGAAGGTTTCATTCAAAAGTTTCTTAATTTGTGTTCGACAAATTGCTCTCTCATGGAATCGTTTTTCGGTTTCATTTTTCTGGTTTATGGGTCGTCTTGCAAACCACTTGGTGGGTTTCCTAACATTATGAGAGCCTTTTAGGCCATGATAGGGCCCACTATACTTGTATTTTGTTTGAAAATAATTATCGTCTTACTGAGAATAAATAGAAAATAATTACATGCTACAATTTTTAGGACGTATTATTGCTTAGTGTCAGTTATAAAAAATCCTTAGAGTTAATTTTATCCCTGTTATAAGTGGGAAATATAGTAAATAAAATTTTAAGAAAAAGTAATAAGTTAAATGGCATTGGCTCTATAATGAAAAGCTATCTTTTTCATGTTTAAACCATATATAATTTTTTATTTGTTTCCTTTCAACAGAATAAGTTCATAAAATTGAACATTGTAGGGGGCTAGCTAGAAATGTGGAGATGTGAGCTTTTAGTAGTTTTGGCCTATGTTAAATTTCAAACAAGCTTGAGCTTAGCATTTATTTTGTCATAAGACAAAAATATTAAGTTTGAGTTTGTTCCTTTTAATTTTTTTCATACTGGGTTTGTAATCAAGCTTGCTTCAGCCTGGATTAAACTTAATACGGATTGAGAAAATTAAGGGCTTAATTTCATCAGATAACAAGAATATTACATAGGAGGAGAGCGGAACAACCTTGGAATCCCTAGCCAATCTTTCTTGATTACATGATTGCAAGGTATATATATATAGGGAGCACGGTGTGACATGTGTTTTTTTTTTTTTGATTCTAACGGCGTGACATGTGTTGCACCATCAGCTTTGGCTCAAACTGCGTTCAAATAAGGCAATAAGGCAAATTTTCCGAACCCTTACAACCTAGGACTTGTCTTTGAGCCTAGGCTTCGATGTTGTCATCTTGGACTATCTAAAGGATCTTGACTTGTCTTTATCAAAACTATATGTTAGAGACTTGTACTATCAAAAAAAAAATATATATGTTAGAGACTTGATAAGATAATATCTACTTTGTGCTATATCGTGATCTAATAACTCTTGGTCCACTAATTATTGATTGGTTCTTCAGAATTGAAGTTCAAGTAAGTGATCCACGTCATCTTCTATAGGTTTATTTGGTTCATATTCACATTAATCATTTGGACTGGAGCTTCTGACATTTGGATTCCATAGTAGCTTAGTGTGACTTTAATGAGCCTAATTCAAACTTTGAACAATTTATTCATTTATATTTTATAAATATTTTTTTGATACTACAATTTTTTCAAGTACCCAGGAAAATAAAATCAACATTTATATTTGTCGCATTCGTTAAGTCTACTTTTTTTAACAAACTATATTCTAACTAATTATGGATCACATCCTTTTTCCTTTCAGGAAAATAGATTATGTTAATTTTTTATCCTTCAAAATTTCTTTGTTAGCTACCATATAAGTACTTAAATGTCACTTGATAAAGCTTAAACACTGCAGACCCGGGTTGGATCCTGAATAGTCGGGGGAAAATTCCAGATATTGGATAGGAAACAAAAAAGAAGCTTAAACACTGTAAAATTCACCAACAAATTAAGCTCAAAACTAGCAATATTATTACACAAATTAAACTCAAAGCGACTAGCTTTAACAAAATGAACTTGTAAATTCAAATTGCTCGCAATGGGTCGAATACAACCAACATTTTTGAATTTGTGATATTGATGGGGTTCTTCAGTAGGCTTGGGGATTCGTTTCACTTTTGTACTACACTCATCAATCTAACTCCTGGGCCTGGGCCTGGGCCTTCCGTCCTTTTTACCACTCACTAGAAACCAGTAACTCAACAAAAATTTAAGATGGTACAACAGCAGTAGAAACCACCAACGAAACTCAAAAAAATTAACATGGTACAACAGCAGAACTCAAAATCAAAAGAATCTCAATCTATAGCTCATTGGCTTGTCTTGTCTCCAGTGTTTCCTCCTATCCTCTCAGTGACTGTCATTAATTAGGCATTATTGACCGATGTTTTTTTCATGTTGGGTTGTCTTGGGCTGCATGGGACCAATCAAGGACCCTCCTCCATCTCTTGCATTTTCAATCTTCTTTTACTTGTAACAATAGTAGTAACTACTAACTACTACGTTCTTTTCCTTTCTCTTATAAGTTTTGGCTTTTCCTTTTGGACATCGGGTACTCCTTGTCTTCCCTTTCTTCTATCGATTTTTCCCTTTTCCTTTGAACCGCTCTTCCTTTCCCCATTTTAGCAAAACTACCAATTTTGCTGACTGCAATGTTGGTTAATGTCGCTACAGAATGCACTCGAGGACATTGTACTTGAAAATTTCCCATATTTTCTGGTGGGTGCTTGGTTTTTGACTCCTTTATTAACTAAGCTTTCAAAAAAGACTGTTTAGCTCCTCATAAAGTTGGTTTTTATGCAAAGTAGAATTCTGCTGCAGAGAAAGACAGTTTTTCCATAAGCGGGAAGTGAGAGAAGCATAGAAACACTAATCATAGGTTCTTATTATCCTTCTTTTTTAGCTTTCTTGATGGGAAGCCAAAGAGAATGGGTAGGCAAAGAGCCATGCTTTTTGGAAAGAAATAATACACGGAGGGGAGTCTTTTCTCTTGTGAAGTTGTGATTTTGTAAAAACCATATTTTTTCAGTCAACAAATAGCAGCAGGAGAAAGAAAGAAGGAAAGAAGGGGAGAACAAAGAAAAGAATGCCAACGGTGTGGTTCTCTTTGAAGAGATCTCTGCACTGCAAATCAGAGCCATCAGATGTTCATGACCCAAAATCTGCCAAGCATTTGAGCACAATCTTGACTAGAAAAGCAGGGAGGTCAGGGTGTTCAAGGTCCATAGCAAATCTCAAAGATGTCATTCATGGAAGCAAAAGGCACATGGAGAAGCCTCCAAGTTGCAGCCCGAGATCCATAGGTAGCAGTGAGTTCCTGAACCCAATAACCCACGAAGTTATTTTGAGCAACTCAAGGTGTGAGCTCAAAATCACTGGCTTTGGTGGGTTCCAAGAAGGGGTTGGTAGTGGTGTTAATAATAATGGCACTAATAATGGTACTGGTGCTGCTGCTTCTAATGGTAATGGTGGTACTGGCTCATTTGTGGGGACTTTGAGACCTGGCACACCTGGGCCTGGAGGACATCCAACCATGCACTACTTCAATCCTTCGTTTAGGAGCTCAAACGCAACCCCTCCAAGAAAGTCTCCTTTTCTTTCATCTTCAGACAAGGAAGGGCCTGGTGGATATGGAGGGTCTGGCATTTTTGGTGGCGGGGCACATTCCAGCAGTAAGGTCTCTCTAGAGGCAGATTTTAACGGGTCTTCTTCAATCACTTGCCATAAATGTGGAGAGCACTTCAGCAAATGGGAAGCTGCTGAAAATCACCATCTGTCCAAGCACGCAGGTAAGCCAATCCTTCATTTTCTGCCGATTTGATATTCATGTGGATGGATATTCTTTTAAGAATGTTTTCTGGTTTGCTTTTGCCTCTCCTTTTTGTTTTCTTATCCTCAAAGATACAGAGCCACATGCATTCTTATGACCACAGATTTGGGTGACTGCTTTTCTGCTCTTTTTACCTTTAGGAATGAGATCATTGAGCCGTGTACTCCCACATAACTTTGACGCTTTATCACACTTTACTCACTTTACATGCTCTAAAGGCAGTTGTTTTGTGAATTCTTTTGCTATTAAGTTGACATTAGTTGTCGCAAGACAATTAATTTAAACGGTTTGTCATGATTGCTTTGGCATCAATTTTAAGTTTCTAACTTGCAGTCTGTTTTATGCAGTCACAGAACTGGTAGAAGGGGACTCATCAAGGAAAATTGTTGAGATCATTTGCCGAACAAGCTGGTTAAAGAGTGAGAACCATTGTGGTCGAATCGAGAGAGTATTAAAAGTTCATAATATGCAAAAGACTCTTGCTCGATTTGAAGAATACAGAGAGATGGTGAAAATTAAGGCTAGCAAACTCCCCAAGAAACACCCTCGGTGCATAGCAGATGGGAATGAGCTCTTGAGGTTCTATGGAACCACTGTCGCCTGCTCTCTTGGTCTAAATGGTTCCTCAAGTCTGTGTGTATCTGACAGATGCAGCGTCTGTCGAATCATTAGAAATGGATTCTCTGCCAAGAAGGAACTTAAAGGTGGAGTTGGAGTCTTCACAACATCTACTAGTGGAAGAGCTTTTGAGTCCATTGAACTAATTGATGAAGACCCATCTGTAAGGAAAGCTTTGATAGTATGCAGAGTCATTGCAGGGAGGGTTCACAGGCCTTTGGAGAATATACAGGAAATCTCCGGTCAAACGGGTTTTGATTCATTGGCAGGGAAAGTTGGTCTCTATTCAAACATTGAGGAGCTTTATCTGCTTAACCCCAGAGCTCTCCTCCCTTGTTTCGTTGTAATCTGCAAATCTTGAAGAACCAAAAGATGGAAATGGTTGAAGTTGGGGTGGATTGCTTTTCTCAAGTCATTTGGTTGAGGATACTTTATATCTTCTCTTTTGAAGAATATAATCCATCCTCCTCGGTTCTTAGTACATCAAATTTTGTGTGCAGTTGTACCTTCCCTACTTACATTTGCATACCTCATGCCACCTTATTTCTTTCTTTTCATCTAAGGTCTGTGTTTTGCAAAGAAAATTTATGAGAATGCTTATCTTCCTGTCTTCTTGATTGAAGCAGTACATATGCAGCATACAGCTAACTGTATTGAGGTTTTGAGGAAAGATTTGCACAGATACATGAGAGAGTGTGAATTTTTTATATGTTTGATAACAATGCTTTTTAGGGTAGCAATTTGAAAAGCTATATGCCACAATAGCATGAGAATTTCTCGATAAAATTATTAGGATAGTGTATCTTATAGGCCAACAGTTTGAATCTTATATAGTACTATTATTGTGAGCCGTGGCTTGCACTAATTAGGCATCTAAACTTCAGGGCTTGCAGGTCAATTTTTAAACGCAATTGGAGTTGCAGGCTTGGGTTTACATGCCAATGCAGTAACATTTGACAACTTCAACGGATTGCACACATGCATCAAAACGGTGGACACCCCAAATCTAGTTGTTGATTCTATTTTATTAAGCCCCCACTTCGCTTAAAAACAAAGTGAATGAATAATCAAATAAATCATGGTCACTGAGAAATTAAATGAAACATGGCTGAGATTCCATTTGACATTTCATAAGACGATCACCGTGGGCTGACTTAATTTATTATAGAGTTTAGCCTCAAATGTTTTGAAGTTCAAATACTTCCCAACTTAATTTATTAAGCAGAGTTTAGCTTCAAGGATTTGAACACTTTCCAAACACATGGATGCTTTCAGGACATGACAAATATTCATGCCCACAAGGTTTAAGTTGTAAGAGAACAACTTGGAGTGGTCCTTGTTGGAGGGTTATGCTTGGAACAAAGCCAAGTCCAAAACAGCCGACAAAATTTCAGAATAATACATGTTATGTGCTCATTGCAAAGTTATATTTATTTTGTCTTATCTATGATCTTCATATTCCACTTTAGAATTACGCTGTAAATTTCCTTCAACAGGTTTGTTTCCCCCACCCCCCTGCAACTTCTTTTAGATCCTCCTGGTGATATAGCAACTAATGTTTAGGATAGGGTTACTAATCTTAGGATCCTTCTCTCTTTCTTATTTCAAAGAGGTAGTAGTAACTTCTTGTCACTTTTTAAGAGCAATTCAAAAGAAATTACTCAGGTTTTTGGACAGTTAATCATTTCATTTCATAGTTTACTGCAGCAACACCTGTAAATCCTTAAATGCCGTCACATGCAGCTCATAAATGTAGGGCTAAACCCATTTGAGCATTCTCTGAATTTAATTTATAGTCCAGAAATAAAAGTTGAATTGAATTGGGTTCTTAGCCTTAAATGTCAGTGTGGGAGTAGTTTGGGAACGGATGAACACAAATGCGGATAGTATTTACTACACTTAATGTGGTCCACATGATTTAGACTGGTCATTTAGGTGGGATACCACCTTCAATATTGTACTGCCATTTCTTTCTGGGATAACGGACCTCTCTTCAGAAATGTTCTTTTGTAGAAACCAGGAAATTGTGAAAGCTTGAAACGAATCTAATTGAAAGATCAACCAAGGAAGGTACAAAAAAGTGAAAGAAACCTCAACACATATTGGTTCAAAAAAGAGAATCTAATGGAGTCAGCATATTGTCATAATTTAATTATGGAAGAATTATCATTTTCTTCAAATATTTCTTATATTCCTAATTTCCAATCCACTTTTCTTTTTTTCACCACAATTGCTCTCTCTCTCTCTCTCCCTCTCCCTCTCTTTTCTTTCCTTTTTTTTTTTTTGTTGATTCCTGGTATCAAGCACTAACCAGTCTCCATGCTGCTAGGCATGTGTACACTTGGTCTGCATATGGCTAGTCATTTTCGTAGTAGAGGAGGAGAATTGAAGGAGGTTTAATTGAAATAAAATACTACTAGTACTGCTACTAGCTTTGGGAAACGACTCACATGCTAATAAATGCAAACTTAGGCTTCATTGGTCCAGATGGTTAATTGAATAAGTTTGAAATAGTCTATACATACATATTTATTTATTTATTGGAACATAGTTTGAAATAGTATATACTGCGATATCATTGTGCTTCAAACGAAATTTTTAAAAAATTCTGAACTTCTCCAATCTTTTTTTTTTACCAGAAAAACATTCATCTATAGATGATAATATGAGGTTTGGCCTTGCCAATTACAAGACTTAATAATAGATAGTACTCACTAAAAAATATTAAAATACTAATAAACTAATTTAATAATACAAATTGAAATTTAAATAAATAACTTGATAACATAGCCAAAACACGAAGCAATATTCCTTCTTTTTATGCTAGAACACTATTTAGTGGACTACTGGACTAATTTTTCTTTGTGGCTCGACGTGTCACCTTTATGAGGTAAGATCATTATTAATAGTATAATTTTTATATATCCATTACTACCAAGACTCTAAACCTAAACTTTGAGGTTTAAAGGGAATGTTGTACGCCTTACAACCAATGCTAATGGAGCAATATTACTACTAATATTTTCTTTGGGGTAGGTAATGATGTTATGTTACAAATACTTTTTTTTGGTCAATATTACTAATAGTTGCAATTGCAAGAATAAGAGAAAGTAGCAAAATATCTTAATAATATCTATCTCAAAAGAAGATATAGACAAATTATAGATGATGAATGACAACGATATTATCAGCTCGAGTGCCATTATGGGTCCATTGTATTAAATTTGAGGGAATACTCCTACGGCATGGTTGGCATCTAGAAAAAGAAGTTCTCGGAGAATTTGTTTCTTTATTAAACTAAATACTTTTAGACAATGAACGTATAGGGACTTGTTTTCAGAAAATTTAAAAAGAAAGAAAAGAAAATAGTAGAGGAATTAAGTAGAAGAAAGGAACAGTTGGTTTGTGCGGGCACCATAATTTGAAACAACAACTCCAACTAGATAGAAATTCCTGGGAAAAAAAGAAAATTAAATTGAACTCGCATAAAGCCTCAAGTTATATTGAATTCGATGGGTAGCAATACAAATTTACATTGATAAAATATTAAAATTGGTCCCTTATGCTATTTTTAATATTTTATATCTTTATACCGTTCTAAAATGATAAATTAATACTCTCTTGCTCGATTAATTGTAAAGTAGCTGACGCTATTTGTATTTTCTGACAAATATACTAATCTATTAGATTAGTCTTTGCAGATCAACAACTAATTTGCGTTTAATTGGACGGAGACCAAATTTATCATTTAAAAATAGTAAAAGAATATAAAATATCACGTAATGAAATCAATCTTATCATTTGATGGTAGGACGAGGACTAATCATATTGAAACGCCCCGACCCGTATTTATCGTACACAGTAAACACGTGCCGGAACTGTGACAACCCATCCAAACCAAGCCCAGCATACAGTGTGTACAACAGAAACTCGGGCCCAACAGCCCGAAATAAGAAACATCATAAATAACAAAGCCGGCCCAATAATATCAATAAAATGCACAGCGGAAGACTTAATAACTCACAAACACTGTATGCGACACTGATGCAAACTATGGATCCGAGCCCTGTCCAAAGGATAACGCCGCAGCCTGTCTGGAATGCACCAAACCTGTACCACAAATAACTCGTCAGGTGAGGGGTGAGTCCGAAGTGCTCACCAACCAAGGATAAACAGAGATATGCAAGCAACTGTAATACTTCAAAGAAGAAATACAGACAATAGATACAACCATACCAAAGACAATACCGTACAAGACAGACCAAATCCAAAGACTCGACCCAAACGTACCAAGGACTTTATTATTATTCCAATTTTATCTTTCTGGCCGCGTTACGGATAAGCTAAGGTCGTACCAGGCTATCAACCTATTTATGGTGCCAGATCAAAAAGAACCCGGGATCAACATCCCAATATCAAATCTCAGGGATCAACATCCCAATCACAATCTCAGGGATCAACATCCCAATCACAAATCCGGGATCAACATCCCAATCACAATCTCAGGGATCAACATCCCAATCACAAATCCGGGATCAACATCCCAATCACAATCTCAGGGATCAACATCCCAATCAAACCGGCATCAACATGCCCATCACAAGTAACCCAGATCATGGCCACCACAAAACAGTCTCAAACCATCCGGTCGTACCTCTACTTACCACGTGATAATTATGTCATCATCATCCAAAAACCAAATCTCAAATCAACTTCAAATTTCCATTTTCTTTTTCCCAATTATTCATATCACAGTTTATTCCGACAAACTAGTCACAACACAGTCTATCGACATCAAACACATTATCCAAATCAGTCAATCAATTATCCAACTTCCTATTAACTCAAACTATACGACAGACCAATCCAGCAATAGTTTTATAGCATCAATCATTCACAACCCAACATCAATCGCAACACAGTATCTAAGAAACCATTAACAGTCAACATAGCAGTTCAATCACGCAGAGCAATATCAAACATCGCACACAGAAACTACATCAACAAATCCGTATCATCAAATATCCAACAATAATATTTATCATCACAACTTCCAATATTCAATTTCACAAGTTGTTCAACTTACTATTACCAAAGGTTAACCCACAGACTAAACCGTCGACATATCTTAACACCAATCATTCACAATTAACAGATCATCACAATATCCACACGACCAATAACACAGCCCAACAACAGCAACATCAGTAACCCTAACAGTCAAATAAATAACAATGACCCTCTCAGCGGTTAAAACAAATAACAAAACACACAAAATATACAGGCACATATTGAAGGAAATCCATCCTCACCTTGGCCGATTACTCAACTCCGGAAACAATGACCGGTCCGACGCCGGCTCCTCGGGAAACTGCCCGATATCAAACCTATACCACAAAATAATATATACACATAAATGCACATAATCGGTATACTATGAAGCCAATACTGCGAAATATACCCATCCCGGTTCTTATCCTTTATTATTATCCTTTATCGAAAATATTATACCGTACGTATTTCCGAATATAATTTTGGTACCATACTTTAATTAAAACTCTTTTCAAAATATTTCATAAAATAACTATAATTTTACAAAATTATAATCTCCTTAATTTTTCCAAAAAATAATAACGTATTTATAATTTTCAAAAAAAATATTTATTTAGTATTTATCTTTTTCTAATTATATATAATAATATTTTCCAACACAAAATATAATTACCTTTAATTTTCCAAATTAATATGTCTAAGTAATTATTTCCTAAAACATAACCATATATTAGGTATACGCATTTTCCAAATGTATAGCTATATCCAGCCGAGTTAATTATTCTGTCTATTTCCAAAATTATATAATTTATTAAACCATATATATATTTTTCCAGAAAATGTATTTAACAAATATACAGGTATTTCCTTCCTTCACAAATTATTTATATATATCATATGGTTATTACTCCGGTGCCGTATCTTGGTAATACCCTTTTCAAGATATTTTTATATAATTTTATCCAAACTTATATATTTTTCTCCATAAGGTATTTACTATATAATTATTATTTTTTTTCCTAAAAGGTATTAACCATATTACTTCCCATAATATATTTGTATTTCGGAAAATATAATCATGTAGTCTATATATATGTTTTTTTAACAGACTGGGCCCAAGGTTAAAGCCCGGCCCAGCATAAACCCAAACCCATCAAGCCATAACACCCAGCCCAAGGTTTGACCCAACCCAAGGAGACCCGGCCCACTGTTCCAGGACAACAGGCCCAGGACCAGGCCCATCATCCTGGGTCCAGCAGCCACGACCCGTCCTTGGTCGTCTTCAACCTCGGGCACGGCTGCTCACCTAGACGAGACGGCTGGCGGCGGTGAGCTCTGCAAGGCGAGATACCAGAGGACGATGACGCGAGCAAGGAGGCTGCAGGCGCGGGTCCGTCGCGAGGATGGCGGCTTCACTTGGCAACAGAGGAGAAGGAGGAAGTGACTCCGCCTCCTGGTCGTCCCGCCTCGGTCCATGGCCACTGCTGCCAGAGGCGGCGCGACGGTGGTGCGTGGCGAGGCTAAGGCGGCTTGAGGCACCAGCAGCAACGAGGAGGTGCGGGGAGGCGTGACGGCGGCTGTCTGTGTCGGCAGGGGCGGGGCTCGTCGGCGGCAGTTGCAACGAGGAAAAGAGAGGGAGGACGACGACCACTCCCCGTCCTGCAGCGACGGCATCTAGAGGAAGGAGAAGGAGAAGCGATGGCGACGGCAACGAGGTGGTCTTGGGTGCAGGTGGTGTGGGTGGCTCGGCCGGCGTGTGGCGGTGGATCGGGCGGCAACTCCTCCTCCTCTCTTCTTTTTTCTCAACCCGATTCCCATTTTTTTTCCTTCTTATTTTTCTTCTTCTCCTCTCAGTTTTTCTTCTCTCTTTTTTTTCTTCTTTCGTTTTTTTCCTCTCCTTTTTCTTTTTTTCCTTTCTTCTTCTTTCTTTTCTCTCTTCTTTTTTTTTCCAACCTTTTTCTTTTTCTTCCCTCTCCTTTCCCTTCCTGTTTTCTTCTTTTGTAACCCGTGAAGATGCTGTGCGGCTTGTGAGGGCTTCGCCGCCTTCAATAATACAGGCGGGTCCGATCTGGACCAGAAAATAACTAATACCCCCTTAGTTATTTTCCGGTGTGATTTTTCCGAGAATCCCGGGACCCGAAAAATACCAACTTAGGCCCGAAAAATTCACGGAAAAATCACAAGTGCGGGAAAACTCTCGGTTTCGAAAAACAACGCCAGATTTACCTTGAATTAATTACCTAAGATTAATTCGACAGTAAATCACGGTAAAAAGACTTTTACAGTCCCGGTAAAAATCTAAAATTTTACCCGGGCTGTTACATATATTTAGCCCATAAATAATTTGGATGCATGCTTATACTAAGTTTTGGATGTAATATGCAGGTTAAGCTCATTATTAAAATTTTTTTACCGAATAAAATTATATGTTAGAGAATATTTTTTACGATTTAAAACAATGATAGTTAGATGATCATTGTATAATGAGGAATCTAAATTAAATTTTATATTGGTCTATATATCATCTTAAATAGATAATTTTGGTTATTCCTCCCCAAAAAAACATAAATTTGGGTTTGTCACAGAAAGTGAATTGGGCTAGAAAATGGAGCTTTCGCCTATACTACTTGTTAAGTTTGCCACATCAGGAATATAGTTTATGATTTACTCATTTTTCATTTGTACCTTATTTTTATTCCAGGAACATCTTAATGATAGACTTACGTGAAAGACATTTTTACATGCACCTGCAGAACTCGAGGCTGTGACTGAATTTATAAATGTATGAAAGAGAATGCAGAGGCTCAGATATTACTTTGATTAAATTTATCTTAAAAAGTTAGAAGCCTTTCTAGCTAAAATCTCCAACTTCATAATCAACTCCATTTTGTTAATATAGAGAACGAAAAGAATAGATAAAAAGACATGTAGCTCATCACTCATCGACAATATCGAAATGATTTGATTCAATTATCCATAGATTAAGTCATCATAAGCGCCACCCGAGTGGAAGACATTTGGCTTCAACAACATATATATTTGCATTACTGATACTGATCACTCAGTTCTCTTGAGTTGATCTTGTGCCCGACCCTAATCATCGACATCGTCAATGTAGTTGCTCAACTACTTCGAGCGGAGTAGACCTGGAGAATCCGCTAAGTTTTCACTTGGCGATGGCATATTGTATTTGTGCCCATCTATTGTTGCTTGATTAATGTAAATATGCAAGCAACCTCTTTTAAGTATTGATCCTAAAACCTAATGCTGTAGAGCTAAGACACCGCAATCGGCGCCTTTAAGACTAGCTTACACACCGCAAGTCACGAATCTATTTCCTTCTTCAGTCTTGTCAGAATTTAATGGTGCAATGAATTCCCAGAATTTTAAGAGTACTTGTACAAAACTGGCAGAAGATTTGCACCAACTACCGTGAGATAATTTGAATGTCTTTACTGCATTTATTTCGTTTTGAAGACTATACTTGCATTCTCTTGATTAGTCATATCATTATTCTACTAAACTTTAGTCTTTGGGAGATTGAGTAAGTGAACATTTATTCCCCTACATTTATAGCAGACCAGAGACTACTTCCTCAATGGAGTTAGTTAAAAATTTTCAAACACAAAAGAGTCTTAAGTCATCAATGACCCTCCATCTCCTACTTTTTGATGGATTGTAGAAAGCCATAATCAACAGCACAGCAAACAGCGTCGCGAATTATTTGCTTAATGTCGTGCTTGTACTTAAAACCCAACTCACTTAACTTCTTTGACGATATCTCTGAAGGGATGGAACCATTTTCTTCCTCTGCAAAACTGGAGCGATAGGAAAAGTCAAAAATTTTGAAAATAATAATAAAAGAAAAAATATACTAGCTAGAGTTTTAATTTTTCACATCAGGAGGAAAAGCTTTACCTCTGGAGATTTGAACAAGGATACTCTTTGGCAAGAAATTTAGCCAATTGAGAGAGTAGACAACTGTTGGCACAACAAATGTATCGACCAAGAGTTGCCTTGGTATGCTCCATCAGGAATATGTGTGCATCACATATATCTTCAATGTGAACCAAAGCTATCGACCCCATTCTAGTGTTGACAGCTGATAGTATTGAGAAAAACTTGGCGTCACCTAAATGCATAGCAAACAATCTTAGTTCTGTAGTTATTAATCAATTATATGTGTAATGTAATCATATGCTTAGTCCCTGTGTGTCTTAATTAATTAGTAGTGGATGAAACTATTTTTTGGCACTAGTAGAATTGTATATATGTCCAGAGGAAGATTTAGTCTTAATTAACCTGTTATTGGAGATAAGAGCACTTGAACACTTGATGGAACGCTGGAAGTGAGAAATGGGCCAGCAACAGTTGTTGTTATTACTGAAATAAGATCTATATCATTGTCATTTGCATATTGGAAAGCTGCTTCCTCTGATAGAATCTTGGAGAGTACATAAACCTGCAAAAAACCCAGGTAGATTTCAGCTCATAGAATTCCAAAAGTTATTAATTATGACCAGTGCTGTTGTGTTAAATATGGAAGTGAACTGGAAGCTAACCCATCCACTTGCTTTTGTCTTCCAGACATGACTAACTGAGTTCTGGCAAGTTTCATCTGTAACTTTTCGCCATTTTCCAATGCTGTCTTTGGCAGTCAAGGTACTTATGGAGGAAGTGAAAACAACTTTCTTCACTGATTTTGACTTGGTGCAAGATTTGAGAATGTTTAGTGTTCCTTTGATTGCAGGATCAATGATCTTTAACTGAACATAATTCTCTTCATATTCATGAATCAGAGAGGAAACAATCAGTGATTAAGTTGCTACCGTACTGAATAAAAAGAAGGCCACATTTTGAGGATCTAAATTCCATGTTCATATTGGGAAAATAAGGTGCTCTTGACCTACCGATGTTCTCATTTTCAGCAGCAGTAAATTCCATTGATGCTGCAACATGAAATACACCGTCACAGCCCTCGACGGCCTCGTCAAAGCTGCCTTCTTCTTGCAAATCAGCTTTGAACAATCTCAATCTTTCGCCACCGCCCCACAATGATATCAGATGCAACAATTTTGCTGAAAATTGAGGCCGCATTTTGTCTTCATTTATCAGCAGATCAAGTAGAATATGAAGTATGGAACATTTATATTCCATGAAAATATAATGTCGGTCAAAATGCATTTATTTTTCTCTTACAAATTATTATGGGGTTGTATAGCAGAGCATACAAAAATCCTAAGCAGATAATTGATGGGTTCTTTTGCTTTTTGTCAGGTCTTGTGTGCATGCGGTGCCAGGATTTTGAAACTAGCTAGTATCATCACATTAGTTTAATTTTGTGAAAATATGAGGGAAGACTTTATTAAATGGTAAACGTTTATTTTTTGATATGGGAAAATTTTCATTTTGGAGGGGGCAAATAGCATATTTTTGATCATTGGAAGGGGAATTTTTTTGCATTATAAGCTGATCCTTCATGATGAACATTAGTAGCAGAGCAGACAGGATCAGGTTTACATGGGCAAGCAAGCAAGTTGGGGGCATCTTGTAAGTTGTAACTAGGAAGCGGGATATAGGCTTTCAGATACAAAATAGTCCACTTCAGTTAAAAGGGGCCAGCAGGCACTACCCAAATCTTATTATCCAGAAACAAAGCTGAAGTTGGATTGACAAGGCCCAAGCAAGTTGGGATTGATATTAAAAGTTGTATGGCCTTGAAATTAAGAAGGTTATTAAGTTCCCTTAAATTAAATCTTGGTTATGGTATCTTACATGAGTATTCTGCCATCTTGTTCTAACGGATTCTAGTCCCAACCTTCACTCTCAATCACTACTAGCGTGTAAAAGTATACACCATTAACCATAACCACAAAAGGAGAGAAACAAAAAGAACAGAAGAAGAAGAAGAAAGGATCAAGAGGTATACGCACCAGGATCACGGACCGTGGCATGAACCATATAGCCTCTCTCCAGAAGAACCTTCACCAACCATGATCCTATGTAGCCGTTGGCTCCAGTAACACAATATGTAGGAGTAGAAGCTCTCCTTCCATTAATCTCCTCCACCAGACCATGAGAATCCTCCATTTGCTTCAAATGACTACCACTAAACAGAGGTAAGTTTTAAGAATGTGCTGTTGGAGTTGCTGTAGTGTAAGATTCTAAGCTTTTCTCGAAAAGGGTACTAAAGAGACATCCTTTTTAAAATAACAATGTATGTGCTAAACGTGCTAAAGTCTAATGTAAGAACATGATTGATTCGAGAACAAAAGACAAACTTACCATTTGCCGGCCTAGAGCTTGTAGGTCACTGATGATTTTTTTTTTATTATTTTTGCGGGTAGAGAACAGCTAATTAGCATTTGCACTATTAAATTACTATATATTTTGGATGTTGTACACTGTATGCTTGGCTTTTCAGTTTTTTCTAAGGGTAAAGATGCAGTGCACTTTGTACTTTTATTACAGAGAAGTGACAGTCAAGCGGGCACAGGGGAATTGACAAGTGTTTGGCATTTTTGCTGGATTCCTTTGTTTCCTTTTATTTGTTTGTTTGATACGTAGCTCAGGGGCGGAGTCAGGATTACAATTTGGGGGCCAACTGTAAATTTATATTCATCCATTACAAATCCACCTTGCATCTGCAAACAGACAAGTTTTACATAAGTGGAAATTTATACCATAATTAAGCAGAAATATAAATATTATTAAAACTAACAATAATATTACAAAGGGAAAACATTATATTGATCTTGATATTTTATATTTTATAAAAAGGGAAATATTACAACGATTTTGATATTTTATTAAAATGGAAAATACATCTAACGGTTCGGAACGACGTTGACACGGAAGCTGTTGGGATCGCTGTTGATGTTGACCGTGACTCTGTCGCTCCACGAGAGCCACATGCCGCCTCTGTCGCGCTGGCCAGGAATCTCGAAC
>JAKUCV010002137.1:29834-51673 GCA_028386065.3 Turnera subulata | reverse complement strand
TTTTCACAGATTATAGATAAAGATATAAATTTTGGGATAACGGATTATGGCCTATAGACTATGCAACAAAGATAAGAATTAAGAACTTACCAATTACAAGGTTAGTTAGCATTTACCAGTGACAGTGTGTCTTCCTTTTTGATAGCATGATTCCTTCCTTTCGTAGAGTGGTGTATTGTGTAAGCTTCAGAAGCATTTGGAATTAGAGTAGTTAGAGGCCACTCGTTGGAATTAGGTTAGTATTTCTTTTTCCCCACATGCGTGTACTGTATAATACCATATTCTTTTTCCCTCCAAATTTTTTGACATTAAATCTACTTCCCCCTTAATTTTTAGTGAACAGTAATTCTATGAACAGTGAAAAAATTATTTTAGGAGGGGCCATGGCCCCTCTTGGCCCCCCCTCCGCCTCTGACGTAGCATATACTACTACTACTACTACGTAAATCCTCTCCAAACCAACAGAATGGATAGATTATGGTGACATTTGTGTCACTGTGTGCCCCGTTAGGACGTAGGCATACGGGTTCATTTCGTTTTCCAAATCATTATTTTCTAATTAAGGCGTAGAACTATCACATTCTTTGTTCAAAAGAGAGAAAAAGAAAGAGAAGATAGAAAACTGTCACATTTTCTGGCTCCAGTACAGTACTACAGCTACTTTGCTAGGGGTCGGCACGAATAGATTAACTAATAGGGATATCACATCACTGTCTTCTCTGTTATTATTTTACAGATTTTGTCTGCAACATCCACAAATAGAGAGAGAGGAAACAAAACGGAAGCTAGGTACAGGCAAAGAAAGAAAAGAAAACGACTTATCAATATCCATGGGATTTTAGCCTCAGGATGCGTTGATGGAACACCACTATTCAGATGAATGGAAGAGAGGAGCAAGTACATTGCCAGGTGTCGCTGTTGGCTGCCATTCCAATTTCAGAAACCAAAACCAGAAGATATGCCTTAACGCCTAAAACTTGACTTCTGCCATACATACCCATCATCAGAAGTTAAATTGACAATTCTATGTACTCGTGTCACCATCCTTGATGAAGGTACAGGTACAGATACAGCAAGCTGTGAGCCACTATGGAACTAGTACAAGGACTACTGAAGGTGTAGTGCTTTTGAGATCATCAGGATGAGAGCCAAATCCCTTCTTATAGGGTGTATCTCAGTTTACAGCTTAGCTTTCATGTATATTTATTTTCTTGAGGAACTAGCCTTCATAACTAGAGTAAGATCTGCCATGTGGTCACCGTTGCGCAGGTTAATTGGAGGGAAGCACAACAACTAAACTTTATAAAAGATTCCAGATAGTTCATACACAGAATGCAGTTGGCAACTTCGGGCATAGAATCCCTGATTAATGCAGTATTAATCTGCAGTCAAGTTACATGCAGAGTATATATTATGGAGATATTCTCATACTATACCGGTGTTCCGGTAATTTCCTCCTCATTTAACAACAATAGTTCATACTCACAGTAATTGTGAAGTTTAATCAACTGGGACAAGAATCGGTTGCCAATCAACAAAGTGCTAGAGGAATTATTATGATGTAAATCAAGATACTGAATCAACAAGTTCCTCTGTTGCTGAGGCAAAGCATTCTTACTAACCTAACTGTTCACAAATAGGAATAACCAATTGGTAACGCAATTTTCCACAGTCCATCCATCACATGCATTTGTTCTGTTAGTCAATGAACGTGAAAGTTTCTTAGAAACTCCTATTCTGTGCACGGTAATAGATACAATATTAAATAACTTCATATGCAGGGGAGGGCGGCAAGTATAAATTCAAGCATAGGCCATGAATAAACCATAAAGGGCCATGACAAAATAACTGGACCAATAACGAGAAGAAGGCCAAGCCGAAAGAGCATAATCTAAATTGAGAAATTACATCAATTCCTAAGTCACATTCCGTGTTTCTTAAGAAGCAGCAGCTACCTCAGCTTTTTTCTCCTTTCCTTCCTTCAGTTTCTTCCAATTCTCTGCACTATCAATTATTTCTCCTGTTTTGATGAGGTAACGAACTCGTTTCCCATTTTCAAGAGTTTTGTGACCAACCCGGCTGGCTACTTCCTTTTCCTTTGAATAGAGCATCACATTTGAACTATGAATTGGCGCTTCAATCTGGAATTGCAAAGTCAAAAGTCCACCAGTCAATAAATCAAGAGGCTACAAGAATTTGTATCCATACACGGAGTCTAAACTTCTAAAGCATAAACTAAAATAATATGCAATAGCCAAACACTGTAGTGGCAAGCTGTTCCAGCCAACAATTACATGAAGCTGGCTGCGTGTAGAAAACCTCTGATCCTAATGACGTTCACCTAATCATAGAATGACAAAAACATGCAAAACAGAATTTCGCTAGGGTAAAAATAAACTCTAAGCACAAACCATAGACTCTTATGCTTTTTTTTTTTTTTTTGGTCTGCATAGACTCTTATGCACAAACAATAGAGGAGGAGGAAATAACCTTGATAATCTGGCCAGGTTCTCCCTCCTCTTTGCTCTTCACATGCTTTGTCTTTAAGTTTATATCACCCACTACCACAGTGCTGTTATGCCTGAGGATTTTAGTAATTTCCCCAATTTTTCCCTTGTCATCTCCAGAAATTACTTTGACCGTATCTCCTACCTTAACATGCATTTTGTGCAAAACTGGAAGGCTATTGGGCTTGCATTTCTTCCGTTCCCATGGCTTAATCTGAGAGAAGAAAAGAGCGGATAGAACCATGAAATAGGAAATTAACAGCACAGCTACTATAAGATGCAAAAACACTGACTGTGTTTCACTCTAAGTTTGAATACTTGGGCCCTTCTGTTCCTAGAAAGTTTACGGGAAATGGCAGGTATAGTTTTAGTTAACGACAAAAATTGGTAGAAATGACCTTTCCCCATGCAGGTATACCAAGAAATAAATTAGGCAATCATCTGATGCGCATCAGTATAACAGAAAAGTCTCAGGCAATCAAAACTATTCAAGCAGAACTAACTAGCCACAGCAAGTACTCTATGCTTTATAATTTATGAATATACCTCCTTTTCCTATTTGCTGCATTTTATTTCATACAAATGGCAACAGGTATGCATGGACAACCAAGAAAGAGAGGGAAGAAGGAAAAAAAGTGGAGCTGGACACTTGATACCTACCTTCATAACGATGAGACATGGCTTCCATGGTGAGTTGACCTGCATGTGAAATAACAGAAGAATAAGTGAAGCGAGTCCAACTATATTTTCTACATCACAGATAAATCAAAGGATAATGTGGTATTTGAAACTCGACATACAATGAAGCCCTGCCCTTACCACGCAAGTAAGCAAACCATGTACGATGAAACAAGGTGGATACCAGGAAATTCTAGATAGAAAATCTAAAGGCAGGGTGGAAACCTACAATACAAGCAGCAACTGAAACACGCAATAACAAAGAGAAGGCATTTCATCCTCAATAAACTGCAATAACAGAAGCAAGTATAAATTCACAGTCGACCAAATTCAAAACATTCTCCACCGTCATCCTATTATTCCATATTAGTCAAGTAGGAAAAAAAATAAAATTATCCAGCAAACATTACAGGAGACACAAAAGTAACATGATTGAGCTCAAACAGTAATTAACAGAAATCTCACATCTTTGAGCCGAGTAACACATCGAAGAGTTAGAATTTCAGAACTCGTTATTCAAACAAGTACAGGTAAACTAAAATGAAAAAGAGACTTCTTCAAATTGCGAAAAGAGAAGAAAAATGGCCGCCTAATAAATTTCTTCCCATGAAGCAAAAAAAGGGTAGTTGGTCCCAAATGAAGAAAAACCCAGTTCAATGCAGCACACAGAGAAGCTAATTACGTTTTTACGAAAACAGGAGATGATAAGGAGACAGGGAATTATTAAAAAACTTGTAGAAAATAAATTAAAAAAAAAAGAGTTTGGGAAGAGAGCGCACAGTTACAGGTGAGAGAGAGGGAATGGAGAGGCGCTGGCCAAAGAAGGAGCCAGAGGAAGTGAGGGACAGAGCGCCCATTGAGCTCTGAAGCGCAAACATGGCTTCCATTTTCTTGGAATTCTTCTGCTTCTTCTTCTTCTACTTTGGGTTATGAATACACACACTGGTTTTCTTGTGTTACCTTCTGCCCTGGCGATGATATGAAGGGATAACGAGGGCTATAACGGAAAGATGATGATGGTTCGGGCCTTGATTAATACGACGCCGTACCTCCTTGATTCTTATTTGGCTTATTATTATTATTCAGTTTATTTGTTTTCAATTTTTTTTTTATTATTTCAAGAAAAAAAAACAAAAACACATGTATGCTTGTCTAGGACTAGGACTAGGATTCTAATGCTTTCCCTCCTAAATAATTAAGGTGATTCATTGGGTTTTGTTGGTTAAACAAGTAAATTATCTTTATTCACAGGAATTTGTGGACATTTTGAATGCTTTTACAGTTTGAGCAGTTAACTTCTGTTCATATTCCATGCATAAAACTTCAGGGAAATGACATTATAACATTGATTACTCCGCGGTAGGAAAATGAATCGCGCTTGCAATTGCATTCTTTCAAGGGGAATACAGAAGTAAAAATTTACCCGCAGGTGTAAATTTTTCTCTCATTTCCATCCGTAAGAGTTGTAATGTACAAAATGATGTGTATGCCAATTTGACAACGCAAAGATGCCCTAAATTATGTTACATGGAATTTTACAAGGAACACTGAATTGAATCCTCCTATCCTACCTCAGTCCTGCAAAAAAAGAACCAGAAAAAAAAAAAAAACTATACCACCATATAGCTCCTTTCGAACTGCATGTGTATATCAAGGAAGGAAAAAAAAAAAAAAAAAAACCCAAGGATGTCATGAATGGAAACAAACAAAATGTGCAAGAATTCTAAACATCAGCAGTATCAGCACTGTCCATTGATTCCCCTCTTCGATGGTGTTCGGAGACTTCAGAGACTGGAGTCTTGATTTCTGTCTGGTCAATATCAATGGAAACTTCATCTCCTGTAGCAGAAAAGGATTTCTTATGATGCTTCTTGATGTGTCTCAACTTGCAAATCCTTGTGAGCACTTGCACTATGTCCCTCATTGAGGGTCTTTTTTTCGGTGCACGGTGTATGCATTTATAAGCAAGTGCTGCTACTTCATTTACCTCTTGCACATCAAATTTTCCATCAAGGCGTGAATCTACAATTTCTTCCCACCCAACTTTGCCCTCGGTGTTCATGGCAGCCTATAACATGACATGTTCAAGTTACAAACACATATATTATATGAATGACTGGTACAAGTATTTCACTAGCATGACTTTTACGTTCTAAATCTTTTTCTCTTTGAAATATGATCCATCACTTCAGCCTGTTACTCATCTACCTCGTTTCTTACCCAATGGAATACAACACCGGCCGGTAAGGAGATAGTGAGTGGATGAGTGAGAGAGAGAGAGAGAGAGATTCTTACAAGCTCAACGTACTCCATGAGACCTTGCTGAGGAGTTCTGCCAGCTACAAGCTCAAATAGCAACACTCCGTAGCTGTATACATCACTTTTCTTTGTGAAATTCCCGGTAGCTATATATTCAGGATCAAGGTATCCAAACGTTCCTCGTATATTAGCGGCATTTTTGTCTACCACTTCTTCTCTCGAAAGCCCAAAATCAGAAACCTGTAAAGCCAGAGAAACTAATCACTCAGGGAGGAATAGAATTTACTTGAACCATGAATTAAACCATCCTTTCCCAATACAATCCAACTATCAAAAACATAAATGAAAAGATAAATCTAAAGTTAGTTCAGACAAGAATGCATTCAAACATAATATTATCCCTTCTGGCAAAGATTGACCATTCACAGTAGACATACCCTGGCTCTCATGGATTGATCCAACAGAATGTTGGAAGATTTAATATCTCGGTGAATCACAGGAGGAACCGCCTGAAGCAAAATAAATTAGCAAAAAGCGGGTAAATTCCTAGCCTTTGAACCGAGTAAAGACGTTTTAAGTATAAAAGGAACATGTTGACAACACATACACAACCCCATGGAATACCCATATAAAATCGAAGTTTACCCCATCATGCAGATACTCCAAGCCCCTTGCTACATCTAAAGCAATATACGCTCTCAGATCCCAGCTTAATGGCTCAAGCTCTTCTTCTGCATGAAAAGGAAAACAATTCATTTCACACACAATCATATAAGTAAATTAGAATAAGACTAGAAGGTCTGCATGATATTTGCATTTTCACGAAAATATCTCATCACTCTAGCAACTTGATTGGGCGTGACCATATTGTTGAAGCTGCAACATCAACAGCAAAGCATCACAGGTTTTGTTTATTATGTATACCCAATGTTAATGCATGTTATACAAGACCAGCTTTTAAGAACTTCAGTTAATGCAGAAATCAATAACTACAGACATTTCATAGTGCATAAAAAGTTCCATTTCCGCACACTGCCACTACAATGATTCTAACAACACGACATAAGTGAGAGAAACGAGTCTCAAATCAATAGTCAGCTGAATGTTCATTAGATGCAGAAACATATATCCACCAGTAAGCACAACCTAGAAAAGAGATCAACTTTCAAAATTTTATCAAGGAGTACAGCCATAAGCTGACAAACATTAATGGACGAGCCTAATTCCCGTTGGCTATCTCTTAGTCAAGCAATGGATATGAAACGCATCATGTTGGTTAGATATACATCTCTCAGGAATCTCTTGGTCCGCGGACATACATACTGTCAGATACTATCTACAGTCAAATATTTCATCATTACGGCCAGAAACTTCAAAAGAGAGGACCAAACTTCATTGAAATCTCTCTTGGGCCAGCAATTAACAGAAGACACATTTACTGAAGCTACAACACTGATGAAAAGTGGTACAGTATAACATGCTGCTTTTTACTTGCAACACGATGCAGAATTCTATTCAACCATATCTCCCAGAAAATAAATCAAAATTTCCTTGACAGCCAGAGTTCTCAATAGCTTACTGTACAAATGAGAAGCCAAGCTGCCTTTACTCATGTAGACATAAACAAGCATATGCTGGCCTTTCTCTGCACAATATCCAATCAAATTCACAAGGTTTCTGTGATGCAGCCTGCCCAATAGCATTACCTGAAAATAATTAAAAGGAGCCAAATAATCAATATAAATGATCAGGACACTGTAGGGATAGAGTCCAAGGTCAATGAAAACAGGTGAATCAAATAAAACTCTTCCAAACTTATAATGCTGTGCGCACATGTTTGCTGCAGACGAAAGCAATTTCTTGATCCTGTTTCTGACAAGGTAAGCTCTTATGTTTTGAGCTGAACATAACTTGACATTTCATTGCCTATACAGAATCTAGCAGATTCTCAGTCTTCCATATAAGTTCTAGGCAATTTATGCCTAAAGCAGTACAGGTTTTGGCTTTGACTGTGGCATATACCTATATTATGTTTTTACCATTTAGTTCAACTGATATCTTCTACTAGTTATAGGGTCAGACTCCGCATGACTAATTAAAAAATTTGATTCTTGAAACGAGGTCAAATTGGGTTCAACATGCATGTTTGAGTTGACATATCCAAAGTCTTGATAAAGGTGATGAATTAGAGCTCAAGACAATTGTTGCCCCGTAATTGGTAATACGCAATTTGATACCAATTATCTGTTTGTGCATAATCATTCATAAGTATTCAGCCAACAATACCTCCGTTTGAAACTCTTTCTCCCCTTGCCTAGAATCTGTTGCCAGCACTTTGATAGCAACTGTTTCACCAGTGGACATCTGAGCTTTGTAAACAGGACCAAAAGCGCCTTGTCCTATTAAAGTTGTAAAGTTACAGGTTGCTTTTTGCAGATCCCTGCAAGAGTAAAGCCAAGCACAAATTTATGCATGGAAGATAAGGAGAACGATCTATGACATTTGTTATCTCATGCTATACGTTTGCAATTGGGCTATAATAATACATGTGGGTTAATACAACAGCTAGCCTACGACTGCATATCCTATGAATACTGGTACTCCAGAACACAGACTGTAATGGAACAAAAGGGTAAACGTAATCCACTTTCAAGCCATCCAGATGCTATTAATCTATGCATCTGAACTTAAAAACTCCTAGTTTGGACATTCAGATATCAGCTTATAATCTGTAATAATTGAGATATAAATCAAACATTTAAACAATTAGAATTCCCAAGAGCTCAATTATCTTTTATCAATAATTTCCTAAACATACAAACATCCACATGCTCAGTGCCCACAGTAGAATCGGAATGACTACGAATAGACAATTCAGGAATGAGCAGTCCTATCACACCTATAACATATGAATAGCAGTAGAAGATAACAAATTCAGAAGTTTGAAGGCTAGCATACTTGTAGGAATACTCAGGTATCCCAGACATGGACACCACATTACTCCTCTTAAATCCTTCAAGCCAAAAGGACATGCCACTGCGTCCAGACTTCACTGGTGACTCTGGGCCAAGGGTTGAGTCAGACAAAATGGTACATGAATCAGCACCATTTTCCCTGATGGGAAGCGCCGCTGCTCTCCTGGAACTGCTATTCCCTATCTGCGACCGCTTCCTATGGTACCTCCAGCAGAAAAGTGCCAGGATTGCCAACAGCACCCCAATCACCACCCCTATTGAAATCCCAATAATCAGCCCAGAAGACTCCCCTTTCATTTCCTTGTTCCAGATTATTTCTCGCTATTGAAGCCTCCACTCCATATCGATACAACTGCAACAACAGAAACAAGAAAAGTCTAGGTCAGTGTTTGCTGTTTCCTTTCTTTGACATCGGTCAAACAAACAACCCTATGTGTGCACCAGAAAACTTATTACTTATAATTGTCAAATCCAATTGTTAAAATAGTGTTACACAACGCACACAGCCACCATTAAAAAGTCAATGGAACATCAAAGAACAAAAAAAATTACAGGTTTGGAATTCAAATAGAAAAGTCTTGCCAGACAACTGATTCAATACGTCTACTCTACGTAAGGAACTCACCTAAACCACAAAATTAATCCTTAATTAACTTCTGGCACATATACAATATTGAATTTGCAAATGACAACAATCAAGTGAATTCATGAAACAGAAAAAGAAAAAGAAAATAAGCCCCACTGGCTTTTCTTTGCAAGATCGACCACTCCTAGCAAAACTGGGCTAAATTAAAAAAAAAAAAAAGTGGAATTTAGTACCAAAGAAGCGAAAGTAGAAGATTGGTGAGTGAAAGAACAGTACTGATTCACACGGAGAGAATTTTAGAATTTTTTTTTTCCGATATCCAAATCAATGCTTAAAAAAGAAATCCACTTCACTTTCTAATAGGCAAACTTTCCAGTCGAAGAAATTCACTTGAAAGTTAAAAAAAAGAGTTGGTCAGCCATTCAAAGCACATTTATGATCTCATATACTGCTTCCACGGATTTTATGCAAATTCGTCCAACTAAAAGAACAAGAAAAGGAAAAAGAAAAATCAGGCACAGAAACTTCAAAACCACTTGTTTTCTCAGCGACCAGACATTCTTTAAAAGGAAGAAAACAAGAAACGAAAAAAGCAAAGAAATGCTAGACCCCAGTTGAAATCTAGAGATCAAGTAAGCAAGCAAACAAAAATCTTTGCCACCAAAAACGGTCAAAATCCAAGACCAGAAACTCATTCTTGAAACCCAGAAAAAGAAAAGAAAAACATTCAACAGATTCGCAGGCAAAAACACCAACCGTACCAGTTCTTCTCTTTCTCCTTCTCTATGCCTTTTTTTGAGCGAACGGGATGGAGAACACAGTTACAAGTTTCTTGGAAGGCCAAACAGAAGACAACACACTTTCTCTGACACAAAAATGAACGTTTCCCTGAGACAGAGGTGGATAGGATACTTCCTAGTACTTTTTTCGAGAGAGAACGATGGAACAAGATTTTAGGACCCAGAAAATGAACGTGTATTAAAAGTATAAACAGCACCACTTTCACGTCTTTTGTGTATTTGTTTTTTTCTTTTTCTGTGATAATAAGTAGTCTCTCTGCTACTAGTAGTATTTGTTTATAATAATAAGCATAGAAAGGGAAAAAAAAAAAAAACGCGCCTTTGGGATGAGAGACCACCAGAGACAGGGGAGTACTTGCTAAGGAGCAAAGGAAGATGACTAAGGTAGGGGAATTATTTTATTGCATGATGTTCCCAAATTGGCCTTGGATTTTGTGCTTGCTGACTAATATGTCCCCTCATCTCTCTCAATAGAGGAATTTATGTTTGCTGTCTGGCTTAAACAAACCCCACCGCCTGCACTAATCCAGATCGGACGTTGTTGAATCCATTATTAAGAGCGGTCCGGCATGTAAGATTAATCCAGATCCGATATGGAATTCATGTTTCTTTGCTGCCCCGCTCAAAAACCCGTCTATTCGACTAATCCAATCAGACATTGTTAGTAACTAGCCGGCTTATTAGATTAATCCATATGGGGCATTGTTGATATTATTAGGTGTGGCTCTTCTACGAATGAATGAATCATATATAAGGGAGAGTTCAAATTCGAAATTGAATTCAGTCCCAACCCGAATTTTATTTAGAGAACATTGAATTTTTTACCATTCGGGTCTAAGAACTTTTGTTGTTTCAGTTTGCTTGCTTTGTGGGGTGATATTTTGATGTTCGGACACGAGCTTTAACTTGAGAAAATGGACATGTGGGGTTTGTAGGGCTGGATGATTATTATGGAGCAACAAAATGTTCAAAAGGTATGTCCAAACTGAGAAAGGAATACCTAGAAAAGAACGAGTAATATTGTAGTAACCAAACAGCAATCTGGAAAAGGACAATATGGTCTGAACTTTAATGCAAATTATTTAAGGAGGACATTTTAATAATTTCAAACTGTATTTTAAAGAGGATAATTCAAATTGGATTTGGATAAAAATATTGTTAAACAGGAAAAGAAGAAGAGGGGTGACATAAAGATAAACTTGTGGCTAGGGGTGAGCAAGATGACCGCACTGACCAAAATACCCGTTGTCCAGACCGAAATATGCACAATTTGGACACTGTCCAGACCAAATTACAAATTTCGGTTTGGACAGGAAATGACCAAACAATATTTCAGTCCGGGCTGGGCAGGCTGGGGAAAGTTTGGACTGACCGAAAACCCAATCGGTCTTTTGTCCTTTTGTATAACATATCACAATTCCCCCAAGTTCCAACCCGATCCAACCGATTATTTCATGTTCCCAACATCCCAAACCAACTAAATTGCCTTTTTTCCGACCGATTATTTTCTGGACATGTATTGCTTCAATATGGATTCCAACTTGATTTTTTTTTTTCCTCTTTTGGATTCCAACGACTTCTTCTTTACCTATGTGCTATTTGGGCTGTTCGGACTAAAGGGTGTCCAGACCGAAATAATTCGGTTAATTCGGTCTTTGGTCAATTTGGGTTTGGACATAGGGCCGGACACCCTAAGCACAATTTGGTCTGTCCAAAGACCAGACCAAAATATACTGTCCAGACCAAACTGACCGAATACTCTCCCCTACTTGTGGCACAACTAAAGCTACCCTGGCTGGGTCACCGGTACATAAATTTCATGCTGGCATGATAGTATTAGTATGTTGTGTGGTGGTCCTTGCCATAATAACACAATGTACCACACAAAAGCGGGTGCCTAACTCCCCCAATCGATGTACTCGAATATTTGTTCACATACTACTATATTTGTTGGATTTGATTGTATGTTATAAGTATCTATCTGGAGTATGCAATAGTGGGCAGGCCACCCCTAATAATGGATTTTTCAGTCTGTGATTCAGATTCTGAATTAATGGGCCTCATGAAAATTTTTGAACCGGCTGAATAACATAAAAACAAAAAATTAAAATATGTTTTCGTTAATGATATTATAGGCTGCACCCATTAGTCTTACCATTTGGAGAGTGGTGGTCGTATAACTTTTGTTTAGTTTGTTTTAATCTTATTTTGTACTACTGATGATGAGAAAAATGAAATTTGTGCAAATGCTCAAAAAGAAAGAAAGAAAATCTAAGAAACTGAGGGTGCGTTTGGGAATTATTTTGTGTTTTTAGTTCTTAAGAACTATTATGAAGATTAAGAACCGAGAACTGTTTTGAAGGTGAGGGTGCGTTTGGAAATTATTTTGTGTTTTTAGTTCTTAAGAACTATTATGAAGATTAAGAACCGAGAACTGTTTTGAAGGTGTTCAAAACACTGAGAATTCGTTTGGATACTTTTTACTTTTCTACAGATCTTTAAAAAAGAATACAAAACCTATTTGGCAAAAATAAATATAAAAGCTATCTTTAAAATTTTAAAACTTACTAAATTAATAAAATACTTAAATTACATATGAGAATTTTATAACAAAATCCCAATGATATAATTTATTAATAATTTAATTTAAAAATAAATAAATCACTACATCAATAATTTTAATTGATGGACAAGATTTTTTATAACGAAAATTATAATGACATATTTAATAAGTAATATATAATTTTGCTAAGTAATATATATGTTTTAATTTGGTACATAATTTATTCGATGCTCCAAATTCACAATATTCACACATATTGTTAGACCTATTGCGGCATTCTCAAAGTCAAATCTCAATCCCAGTCCATTCGCAATGTTGTCGCTCAGGTTTAAACAAAGAATTCCGAAAATAAAGCAAGAAGTATGACAAAATAACTCCTTAATGTGAAACCCTTGTAAAATCAATAATAAATTCATAGGCCGCAGTATAAGTTCTATCCTGCTTTATTTTTCATAGGTAAATAGACATTTTCAAATAGAATAATTATTTCTTTCTCCGCCTTTCAGTATCTTCAAATTTTTTACTTAGCTTAGTTAGACTACTGCTAAACCAGAATATATGAAAATGCAGAAGAACAAACACACAACATGTAAAAAGTGTAGATACTTTGCAGATGATCAACCTCATGCGTCGAATGATTAAAGTTATCGCCTACCCATGAACAATTCAACAATTCAAGTTAAAGTTGACTCCTCCCTTAGGTAAATTTTGCATTCAAAGTACTATCAGAACCATATCCAAAACAAGATAAGCCTAGAAAAGGATAAAGAAGATCACAACCTGAAAAAAATGCGCCCCAACTATCATCCACCCATCAGATCCATAGACCTCAAACTACCAAACAGGAAAATAATCCCAAAAAACCTGTAAATCAGAAGAAGGTATGGAAAATATCAAAAGCCCTATACCTATTAGAACAAAGAATCATTAGAATCGCGAGTGCTTCTCTCTCTAATCTTCTCTCTCTAGATTTCCTCTGAAACTTAGTTCCTCAACAATTTTCACTGGAAATCATTGCGATCTCCATCTTTCTTCTTCTCCACATCCATTCTCTTGGCTACTATGGCTATTATGGCTTCTTCCTCCTCTACCATCTTGGATTCGTCTGGGCTCCGTTGTGAGCGATCATCGACGATGATGGATTTTAGTTGCATTGACTCTCTTTTGCGGGCCAAGTCTCAGATTCAGCATAATCAAAAGGGAAGAACGTAACTCGAGAAGTAAATGCTCCGATTTCTTCGCATGAGGTGCTTTCAAGCCTCCCTATCTCCACTGGTGAACCACCGGGAGCTAGGGTTTCTTCAGTGTATGAGGCAAAACTGGGCGAAATGCCTGGCCCGGCTAGTTCTAGGGTTCTGTCCTCTGATCAGACCTGGGCTAGTATCGTTCAACCTAATCCTACTCTGCCTCTTCAATTTGTCCAGCCAATTTTTACTGAAGACTCCAAGGTAATCCAAATTCCCCCTCATCTGCTGGCAATTGGTCGAAAGAAGTATTCCATGTGTCTTATTGGCCAGTTCATAGGGACTTCTCCTAAATTAGGGCTAATTCAAGCTATGGCTATCAAGTTGTGGGGGCGCCATGGGCCTGTCTCCGTAATTCCTTACTCTGCAGGTCTCTATCTTCTTCAATTTGCTGATGAGTCTTCTCTGGTTCGTGCTCTTCATGGTGGACCATGGCATATTGGAGGAATCCCTTTGCTACTGTGCAAATGGGAAGTCGGTATCAAACCTGTGGATTTTAATACCTCTCTCATACCTGTGTGGGTGCAAATGAACAATGTACCATTTGAGCTGTTAACCACTGAAGGGTTGAGTTATTTGGCAAGTGCGATAGGGAAGCCTTCACATATGACCTAGAATTGCTAAAAAATGCTGGCATCCGACAAAGTGAGTGTTTGCATTAACGTGGATTTCTCACAGCCAATTCTCGAAGAGCTTCCAATTGAGATTGATGGCTGTAAACACGTCATTGGCATCTCTTACTCTTGGAAGCCTCAATACTGTGATATGTGTACCAAATGGGGGCATCACCAGATGGCTTGCAAAGCTAAACCACCTACTACTAAGTGGATTCCTAAACCTAAGGCTGATACTGGATTGTAGTCTACTCCAGCAATTCCGTCTTCTGCTTCAGTGGATAATGTGCCAACTTCTGTTGTAGCTCCTGTGATTCATCCAGTAGCCTATCTTCTTCTTCTCAGAGTACTACAACTAGTAACTCTATCTTTACTATTCCCACTTCACAGCCCAAGGCTAATACTGAATTACAGTCTGCTCCAGCAATTCCATCTTCTGATTTAGTGGATAGTTCTATTCCAACTATTGATACTGGCTCTCATAACTCTTCAGTTACAAATGTTACTACTCTAGCATATGATAAGGCTCAAACACAACAACATTCTGATTCTGTACAATTCTCTGATGCAGTCATGCCTCCTAAAGCTAAACCCAGCCCTAAACCAAAGCGTAGCAGAGGTCGTGGAAAAACTACGCAGATACCTCCTTCTGGAGTTAGTTCCCCTCCTATATTAGTAACATGAATTGGCTTATTTGGAATATAAGGGGTATAAATGACCCATCTAAAAGGAATGTTGTATTGCAACGTATCTTCTCCTTTTCTGTTGATCTTGTATGCCTTGTAGAGACCAAGATTCAGGTCTATAATGTTTCTGACATCCGGCAGAACTTTCTACCTACCTGGAGTTTTGCTAATAATTACTCCTATGCAAGGCTTGGAAGATTATGGTTATTATGGTCTGATAGGGTAGATATATCCATTCTGGATATTACTGCTCAAGCTATTCACTGTGTTGTACATAGTAGAAGAGAGCAGATTTCCTGTCACGCTACATTCGTTTATGGATTTAACTCCAATGTGGAGCGTGCCTCTTCTCTTTATAGTAGTATTATTAACTACTCTGCCTCTGTTGGAAACTCACCATGGTGCGTAATAAGAGAATTCAACATTGTTCTCAAAGCAAATGAATCTACTTCATCTACTGAGCACCTCAATTCTGAAATTGATGATTTTACTCGGTGCTTATCTGCAGCGGGCCTATTTGATCATCCTTATCTGGGCTCGAAGTTCACTTGGTCTAATAGGCAAAGTATCAACCCTATTTTCAGGTAGCTAGATTGATTTCTCATCAATCCAGCTTGGTCTTCCAGTTTTCCAGCAAGCACTGTCGAATTTTCTTTGCCAGGTATCTCTGACCACTCACCAATAATTTTTGTTCCTCTACCACTATATTCCAAGGACCCAAACCATTCAAATTCTGCAATCACTGGATTACTCATCCCCAATTCCAATCTATCACTGCTTCTGTTTGGTGTTCACGTATTGAGGGCTATGCCATGTACAAGTTGTGGCAGAAATTAAAGCTCCTTAAAGTAGAGCTGAGGAAGTTGCATAAGAAGGAATATAGTGATTTATCTAATCGTATCTCTGTGGAAGCCCGTACCCCAATTTAATAAAAATAAAATAATTAAATGAAAAAGAGTTACCAAAATACTCCTGAAACCCGGGGTACAAAAACCGATGCTTCGGCATACAAACATTTTCCATGAAAATGTATTAACAACGAGATGTCATAAAAATAAATGAGATCAACCGGCTTAACAAGTAGTAAGCCATCACGGCATCACGCCGACATAATATCACAAAATCAACTCCGGCTAACTGCCGATATAGAGATAAAATATTTATGACATCTCGAGTTATTTCACATGCAGCGGAAGATGAAAATAATAATAATACTCAAGATAGAAAATATCATGCATATGGCCCTATGGATCCCACCAAGAGATAATGCACAACTACCTGCTGAAGTGACTGCGTCTGATCTCCGAGTCGAAGGTATAAGTGAGTCTGCACGCTAACTAAAGTCTGAAAAACAACGGTGGCGATTATGTGAGTCGCCTACTCAGTGAACATTAAAAGTCTAAATATACATGAAAGTGAAGTCATGCTCGTAGGGTGAGTAGCTCACGAGCACAAGTACAGCATACAAGCAAATCAGAATCACACACCATCACATAAATGTTTTATTGTATTATAGCTCGTATTGTTTGAGCTCAATGCGTTATCTTATTGTTATCATTATTATTATTTTTATTATTATGGGCCCTCTACTGTGAGTCAAGTCTCGGTAGCGCATCTGATCAGATCAGGGTGTGAAACCCAAATGTCGAACCTCAGAAGGGGTAGATTCTGAGGCCAAAAACCACTGATAAATCTCAAGTGGCCGCTAGCTACCTGAGGGTGCACTCAGACACACCTAACCGGTGCAAGTCTTCCAGGGGTGCACCTACATCCCCTGGGCATGCTAAACAGCATAATGTGACCCGAGGTACCCAACCCTCCTCGGGGCTACCAACCGACACCACAGTAGAATTTAGTATTTTATTCTTAATCAAACCTTTATATTTCTGCTTGAGGTACATTATGTCTTTCAGGGAAGTGTGTATGTGTCCCTGTATCACCCGAGCCTTCGGCCCATAACCACATATTATCACAAAAGTGTATTACATGCTATATAACAGTTTTTCATGTAGAATTTAGACATGTGAGTCAATCGAGCATACAATTCCAATCATCGCATGTAGCAAACAAGGCAAGTAAACAAACAAACCACACCAACATGCATTCACAAAACATATATAAAAAGACTTGTAATGTCACCTCAAAATGCAAGTTATGACTTCTTCCCGATCCGAGTCTACAGCTCCCAAGGTATCTCCCGTGCCTGATTACCGGCACATAACATAATCACTAAACCAATTTTAGGAATAAAACATGTATGTATGCTAATGGTATGCTCTTATCGAGTAACTCCCGTCCCTAACTAACAACTTGTAAGATTTCCGGGCCTAAGTTCAAAAAAAAATATTTTATCTTCCATAACTCCAACGATTACGGATCTAACGTTCATCGGTTTAAGTTCGTTAACAATTCTCGGGCCTAAAGCCCACTAAATCTTAAATCACAAATTCCGGGCCGTGGGTCCACTTTCTTAAGTCCATATTTACCGATTATGATATTGGGCTTCGAGCCCGTTCTTAACATCCGTGAGTTTAATTTCCCGTGATTAAGTCCTAAGTCCGTACTTTAGGTCCAATTAAATATCCTAAGCTTCAAATTGAGGTTTTTGGGCCTGGGCTCGGTTTTTCCTAAAACCGTCCTAAATCCATCCCGAGCCCAAGGTTAATCGACCTAAAGTCTATTCGTGTCGGTAGGTTCTCCCGGCCACACACTCTAACTCTCCGCTCTCGGTGAACCGTAATCCACTAAATATATAAATGTAAATGTATTTCGCCAATTAAAATTCCAAAATTTAAATACATGGTATAACCGAGACAAAACAAGGATAATACCGTCTAACACTCGTAAAAACGAGAAATACGGTCCGCTGGTCAGAGCCGAGCCTTCGCCGGAAAAATTCCCGAGCCTTCGCCGGAATAGTGCGTTCTCGCCGGATTCCGGTCACTTCGCCGGAATTTCGCCGGAGCCCAAAAACGTACCAACAACCAACTGCCAGAAACAAACATCCCACCCGTTTTCACCACACAGAAACCAATTTTACACAACACAATACCCCATGAATTCACAAAACGAATTGAAGAAAACAAAGGAAGATTTCAAACTGGAATTGCTCACCGGAGAGTGTTGTTCACGCCGGTTTATCCACTGCCGAGTTCAAGGCCTGTGAAAGGCAACAACCCCAACACCCAACTGAGTCACGGAATCCCCTGCTCGATGTCCACCAGCACGCGCCGGTGCTCCAATGACCTCTGCTCGGCCAAGACCCGACCACTCCAAACCATCAACCACTAAATCCCAACAAGTTCCGGCCACTACCTCACACACCCGCCGCCGAAGACAAACCACCGCAAAACCCGTCAACCACTAACACCAAAATAAAATCGAGAGGGGAAGAGGGAGAGGTCAGAACTTACCCAACGAGTTGGAGGCGACCACGAGGAGGACTCGCCTCAATCGACCCTTACCTCCCTTCCCTGTTTCGACTGTCGCTGGTGAATGGCGACTCTGGCAGCGGCGGCGTGAAGAAAGGAAACGAACAAATGGCGGCGAGCTGAGGATTTGGGGACGACGGCGACAACCGAGCTCGACCCTCGAGCTCTCCGTCCAGTGGCCCTCGGTGGTGTGTTTGCCTCTGCCCTTGACGCAGCAGGAGCCGTCTCCCCGGGCTCGTGTGCCCGTGAACTCGAGGGAGAAGTGGAAGAAGGATGTATGGCGGCGGCGATAGTTTGTGAGATGAAGGAGAGGACGGGAAGGAAGAAAAAAGAGAAGAGAGGAAGAGGAAAAGAAAAAGATGGAGAAGAAGAAGGAGAAGAGAAGATAAGAAAAAGAGAGGAGATGGTGGGGGACAAGAACGTTGGGGGCTGCGGCTGAGTGGTGGAGTAACGGGAACAAAAGAAAGCGAAAGTGAAGAGGAAGGGAAGAAAAGAGGAGAAGGGAAAAAAAGGTTTTAGGGTTGGCCGGCTCAGCCCCGAAACGACGTCGTTTCGGGCTGAGGCGTGGTCAACCCACTACAGTCAACGCGCACTATTGGTTTTTTTTTTCTCACCAATACGACGTAGTTTTAGCCGAAACTACGATAAACGTTGTGTTTCGTTCCGAAACGCGGTTTGAGTCCGACGAAGCTCAAAGATAACATATTACCACTTAAAATTAATAAATCCGAAGGGAAAATAAGTTAATTTTATTTCCACTACCGAAATTCGGAATTTTCTTTATAAATCCAAAAACGGAAAACCGGGGCGTTACAGTTCTACCCACCTTAAAAGAATTTCGTCCTCGAAATTCAATCATCAAGTCCGTAGGTCCTACCACGATAAACTTCTGGTGTTCTCTACCAGATGTCAGAACTTATTGCGAGATGTCGCTTATACCCTTAAGCGGTGTTTCTCCTGTCTATAAAAACCGTAAACTGAGTTGAGAACTCACTCACAACTATGGACTCACCACTAAGATCCCGTACTACCTCGGACTCAAAGGATAACAGTTACATCGGTGGTAGAGCTTTCCCGACAAGCTCCGATGAGGAACCTCCTAAGAAACGGTTCAAGACCAAGATCATCGGTCTAAAGGAGCATATGGTGATTCCCCCAAGACGGCGAAAGAAGCGTGTAAGCAAAGAAGATCCTTCTGGTAACAAGGATGCAAGAGATAGGAAAGGCAAGGCAACGGCTGAGGGCAGCACACCACTGCAGACAATAAAGCAGCTGGACACCTCACTGAAGAAGGTTAGCTCAACGGTGATGCAGATTGAACTGGCCTGTATGGGACTCTCTTCTCAGATCGCAAATATACAAAAACTTGTAACCGATCTGAAAAATCATGTAACTCCGTAGAGTGTTTCCCTTTTGTTGTACCATGTTGAGAAATCAATAAAATAAGCTTTCTTCTTAAATCGAAACTCTATTGTAGCGAAATCCCGTGTTTAACAGATTAAAACCAGCAATAAAGGTATGAAATTAATCATAAGGAAAGTATAATTAAAGCAAAACTCGTTTATTAAAGTCAAAACATTAAAAGGTTAAAATAAAACATGTTTTCATGTTCGGCGCCCTGGATCGATCATGAACATCCTCGATCCGAAAACGTAACGTACACAGTTAACGGTGACGTCTGTTAGCCTCGTGGAAAAGATACCCGTTCACTGGCAAGGCGATGATCACGGGAGCGTACTGTGTTCCTCGAAAGACACGTTACCCACTTGTCCGCAATTGTCCGTATGAGCCAAAAATGTCGGTCAAGTCCCGTATCTCTCCACGCTGTCCGAACAGCTGTAAGCTTGTCGCACACGCACTCTACTCGAGGTGTGGTCCACACGGTCTAGCCACAACGGTCACGGGTGCATGTGACAAAGGATGTAGGAACAAGTCTTAAAGAATCCAAATTGAAGTAGCCCGGGAAAATGAAATTTGCAAGGTAGAGAAGGACTAATAGCCTCTGGCATTTATTGCCCGAACAACAAACACATAACGTGTTGAGGCAATAAATGAGGCAACGGTAGAATTTCAAAACGTAGACACTTGAAATTCGAACGTAATGACTACGCTCCCTCTAAGGTTATAAAAGACAGTGTGGTGAGAAGTAAGTCATCAAAGCATTTTTAAGGCAATCCTACGCCCTGACTAAGAATCCTCAAAACTCTAGAAAACCAAACACCTATACGCCCAAACACAATGCCTGCCCCATCATCAGTTTTCTTTGTCGAGGGTGCCAACCTTGGCAGAAGGAACCGATTGGCCTACAGTATGGTCAATGAACGTGCCGAAGAACTACCAAACGAGCTCGGTAGGATGCCCCGGCTGGTCTTCGTCGACGAGCTCTACTCATCGCGGTTCTTTGTCACTCCCATGGAAGAGGTGTTCTTCCTGGAGGATCACGGAACGTTGAGGACATCCTACTACGGATCGGCGAATACCGTGATGTTCTTCATCTCCGACAGGCTTCAGGAATTCAACCTGGAGTCCACTTGCCAGACGGTGGAGCAAGGTGCCTACTACCAGCTTGCGATGACGGCTCATAGCATACCCAGAATGACGCGCTTACCTCCTACTTGGCCCAAGGTACGGCTGCTGGTGTGGAACTGCAGGGGAGTTGCAAGGCGCGCTCAGGAGTTCTCACGTACGCTGAGGGACTTGAAGAACCAGTACAAACCGAATATGGTTCTTCTGATGGAGACGCAATGGCAACCTCGGGACGATCACGGCCTCATCCCTCTCCGATTCCCTCAAGCTAACCGGTTCGAGATCCCTGGCCAGCGCGACAGAGGCGGCATGTGGCTCTCGTGGAGCGACAGAGTCACGGTCAACATCAACAGCGATTCCAACAGCTTCCGCGTCAACGTCGTTCCGAACCGTTAGATGTATTTTCCATTTTAATAAAATATCAAAATCATTGTAATATTTCCCTTTTATAAAATATAAAATATCAAGGTCAATGTAATGTTTCCTCTCTGTAATATTATCGTTAGTTTTAATAATATTTATATTTCTGCTTAATTGTGATATAAATTTTCACTTAAGTGAATGTTCCAAAACAGCGTGGATAACATTTCATTCTTATTAATAATTCGTCTCGAAGTCTTACATAATAACGATAATAATAGAAGAAAATCAACAATACAAAGTAAAGAGAATCCACTCGAGACATCTCATTCTTTTGGAGCGTCAGCAGCTTCCTCTCGAATGATAGAGTACACCCTGGGAGTTGCCACAGATCGATCAGCATCTCCACGGCTCGGAGCTCCAGCACTCTCTCGACTGCCTCCCTGGGGTCCACCACTCTTGTTCGGACCAGAAGGACCTGTACCATTAGCCACGGAGTTCTGTACGGTATACTGGGACCCACTACCTCCACTGTCACGAATCCTCGTGTAACACTCTGACTGGCGGTGTCCCTGCTTCCCGCAATACCAACACAAACTAGGAGGTCTAG
>JAKUCV010002137.1:0-27453 GCA_028386065.3 Turnera subulata | reverse complement strand
CCCTGTATCATCTGGGCCTTCGGCCCATAACCACATATTATCACAAAAGTGTATTACATGTTATATAACAGTTTTTCATGTAGAATTTAGACATGTGAGATCAATCAGGCATACAATTCCAATCATCGCATGTAGCAAACAAGGCAAGTAAACAAACAAACCACACCAACATGCATTCACAAAACATATATAAAAAGACTTGTAATGTCACCTCAAAATGCGGATTATGACTTCTTCCCGATCCCGGTCTACAGCTCTCGAGGTATCTCCCGTGCCTGAATACCGGTACATAATATAATCACTAAACCAATTTTAGAAGTAAAAACGTGCATGTATGCTAAAGGTACGCTCTTATCGAGTAACTCCCGTCCCTAACTATCAAATTGTAAGATTTCCGGGCCTAAGTCCAAAAGGATATTTTCTTCTTCATAACTCCAACAATTAAGGATCTAAGGTTCATCGGTTTAAGTAAATTAACAAATTCTCGGCCTAAAGCCCACTAAATCCTTAATCACAAATTTCCGGCCTGTGGGCCCAATTCCTTAAGTTCATATTTTACCGATTATGAAATTGGGCTTCGAGCCCGTCCTTAACATCCGTGAGTTTAATTATCTGTGATTAGGTCCTAAGTCCGTAACTTTAAGTCCATTTGAAACCTTCTAGCTTCAAGTTGAGATTATTAGGCCTGGGCTCGGTTTTTCCTAAAACCGTCCTAAAGCCATCCCGAGCCCAAGGTTAATCGGCCTACATCCTATTCGTGTCGGTAGCTCTCCCGGCCACACACTCTTTTCTCTCTGCTCTCGGGAATCCACAATTCATTAAATAAATATAAACGTGTTTTTGGTAATTTAAATTCCAAAAATTAAATACATGTCATAACCGAGATAAAACAAGGACAATACCGTCTAACACTCGTAAAAACGAGAAATATAGTCCGCTGGTCAGAACCGAGCCTTCGCCGGAATAGTGTGTTCTCGCCGGATTCCGGTCACTTCGCCGGAATTTCGCCGGAGCCAAAAAACGTACCAACAACCAACTGCCAGAAACAAACATCCCACCCGTTTTCACCACACAGAAACCAATTTTACACAACACAATACCCCATGAATTCACAAAACGAATTGAAGAAAACAAAGGAAGATTTCAAGCTGGAATTGCTCACCGGAGAGTGTTGTTCATGCCGGTTTATCCACTGCCGAGTTCAAGGCCTGTGAAAGGCAGCAACCCCAACACCCAACTGAGTCACAGAATCCCCTGCTCGATGTCCACCAGCACGCGCCGGTGCTCCAATGACCTCTGCTCGGCCAAGACCCGACCACTCCAAACCATCAACCACTAAATCCCAACAAGTTCCGGCCACTACCTCACACACCCGCCGCCGAAGACAAACCACCGCAAAACCCGTCAACCACTAACACCAAAATAAAATCGAGAGGGGAAGAGGGAGAGGTCAGAACTTACCCAACGAGTTGGAGGCGACCACGAGGAGGACTCGCCTCAATCGACCCTTACCTCCCTTCCCTGTTTCGACTGTCGCTGGTGAATGGCGACTCTGGCAGCGGCGGCGTGAAGAAAGGAAACGAACAAATGGCGGCGAGCTGAGGATTTGGGGACGACGGCGACAACCGAGCTCGACCCTCGAGCTCTCCGTCCAGTGGCCCTCGGTGGTGTGTTTGCCTCTGCCCTTGACGCAGCAGGAGCCGTCTCCCCGGGCTCGTGTGCCCGTGAACTCGAGGGAGAAGTGGAAGAAGGATGTATGGCGGCGGCGGTAGTTTGTGAGAGGAAGGAGAGGACGGGAAGGAAGAAAAAAGAGAAGAGAGGAAGAGGAAAAGAAAAAGATGGAGAAGAAGAAGGAGAAGAGAAGATAAGAAAAAGAGAGGAGATGGTGGGGGACAAGAACATTGGGGGCTGCGGCTGAGTGGTGGAGTAACGGGAACAAAAGAAAGCGAAAGTGAAGAGGAAGGGAAGAAAAGAGGAGAAGGGAAAAAAAGGTTTTAGGGTTGGCCGGCTCAGCCCCGAAACGACGTCGTTTCGGGCTGAGGCGCGGTCAACCCACTACAGTCAATGCGCACTATTGGTTTTTTTTTTTCTCACCAATACGACGTAGTTTAAGCCGAAACTACGATAAACGTTGTGTTTCGTTCCGAAACGCGGTTTGAGTCCGACGAAGCTCAAAGATAACATATTACCACTTAAAATTAATAAATACGAAGGGAAAATAAGTTAATTTTATTTCCACTACCGAAATTCGGAATTTTCTTTATAAATTCAAAAACGGAAAACCGGGGCGTTACAATCTCTTAGCTGGAGGTAGAGTTTTTTTCTGTTCAGAAACAATTATTAGATGGTGATGTTAATGAGGATCTTTTACAATTAGAGCAATGTATTCTCTCCAATATTGCTGACCTTAGAGTTGCAGAAGAGTCTTTTTTGAAGCAAAAATCACGGATCCAATGGCTTTCTTATGGAGGCTTAAACACTGGACTTTCTCATAATGTGGTCCGAGCTAGGAAGGTGAAAAATACTATAAGACAGAGTTACACTCCTTCAAGAGATCTACTCACTGATCCTCATCAGATTGAAGAGTCAATTGTCAAATTTTATGCTGATTTTCTGGGTCGTGTTAATTTAGATGTCTCTGGCGGAACATTCTCTTATTTCAAATCTTTACTTCAGCATTCTGTTTCCAGTAAGCAATGCTCTATGCTTATAGCACCAGTTACAGATGAGGAGACTAAAAACTCAGTGTTTTCTCTTGGAAAAAACAAATCTCCTGGCCCTGATGGCTTTAATGCGGAGTTCTTCATTGCAGCCTGGCAAATTGTTGAAAGTGATGTAATTCTAGCTGTGAAAGAATTCTTTAATTCTGGGAAGATGCTCAAAGGAATCAATTCAACTATAGTTAGTCTGATTCCTAAAGTACAGAATGCTCAAAAAGTAACTGACCACAGACCAATAGCTTGCTGCTCAACAATATACAAGTGCATATCCAGGATCCTTGCGAAGAGATTACAGAGATGCTTGCCTGATCTCATTAGTGCAAATCAAACAGCGTTTATTCCTGGAAGACGAATTGGGGATAATATACTGCTTGCACATGAAATTGTTCATAACTACCACAGAGCTGGAATCTCTAGTAGAGGTACTCTAAAAATTGACCTCATGAAAGCATTTGACTCGGTGGATTGGAAGTTTCTTCTCCAAGTTCTTGAGGCTATGGGATTTCCTGGAAAATTTATTCAATGGCTTCAGGAATGTTTTTCAATTGCAAGATACTCTATTTGCATAAATGGTTCGCTTTGTGGCTACTTTGAAGGTGGAAAAGGGATGCGTCAAGGCAACCCCCTTTCTCCCTATCTGTTTGTGATATCTATGGAGATCTTATCTTGCTTATTAAATAAAGCTGCAGCAGATAAAATTTTCCTTTATCACCCTCGCTGCTCGAAAATCAATCTTTCACATCTATGCTTTGCAGACGACTTGATGATTTTCACTGATGGGGGTCTTGCTTCTGCAGTAACAATTACAGAGATTCTAGATCAGTTTATGCTTTATCTGGTCTAAAATTTAATCCTTCAAAGTGTGCTGTGTTCTTGGCGAGTGTCTCTGATAATCATAAAGAGCAGTTTCTACAGTTAAGTGGTTTCCAGCTAGGAACTATTCATGTTCATTATCTTGGTGTTCCACTAGTTTCTGGAAAACTCTCTTTTCATGCTTGCAAGCCTCTATTGGAGAAGATTCTAGCTCGCATTCATCATTGGAGTACTCACTTACTCTCTTTTGCTGGACGAATGTAGTTGGTTAATTCTGTCTTGTTTAGTGTTCAGAATTATTGGGCTAACTTGTTCACTCTGCCTTCAGCCCTCCTTAAGGAAATTGAAAGATTATGTGCTGCTTTTTTATGGTCGGCAAACTCACCTTCTGCTCGAAAAGCAAAAGTCGCGTGGTCAGACCTTACTTTTCCAAAGCAAGAAGGAGGTTTGGGTATCAAACCACTTAAATCATGGAATGCGGCATGTATTGCTAGAAACATATGAAACCTTCTTCTTAAAGCTGGCTCCCTTTGGGTGGCTTGGATCCATGCTTATTACATTAAGCACCAGAGTTTGTGGAGCTTAGAAATACCCTCTGATTGTTCCTGGAGTTTCAGAAATATTCTAAAGCTTCGCAGCCAATTCTCTAACCAATTCTCACATATTGTTGGTGATGGCTCTACTATATTTTTCTGGTGGGATTCATGGTTACCTCGTGGATCTCTCAGCTCTATAGCAAGACCTGCTCTTGTCTCCTTATCCAAAATATCCCTCAATGCCAAAGTAAGTTCAGTAATCTCCAATGGCAGTTGGTCTTGGCCCATCTCTCGGCTTTCTCTTCTCTGTCAACTTAAAGATGAAGCTGCAAATATTATTCCATCTATGTGCTCTGATATGTTAGTTTGGAATTTATCTTCTTCTGAAAACTTTTCTGTCAAGAGTGCTTGGGAGTATATTAGACCTAAAAGAACTCGTGTAGATTGGTTTAAACTTCTTTGGTCTCCTGGAAACATAAGCATAGTTTTATTGCTTGGTTGACTATTTTGAACAGATTGAGCACTCGTTCCAGGCTACAACAATGGGGGTTGATCTCTGATACCTCTTGTCTTCTCTGTTCTGCACCAATTGAAAGCCGGGATCATTTGTTCTTTGAATGCTCTTTCTCAGCTGTTATATGGACCTCCTTACTGTCCCTTTGTTCTGTTAATAGAAGAGCAGGAGATTGGCCAACAGAATTCCTATGGGCTAAGAGTCATTTGCAGAAGAAATCTCTTCGATCTCTTATCATTCGAGTTGCTTGGGCAGCAACTATCTACCATATTTGGCGTGAGCGTAACAGACGATATTTCACCAAATACTCTAGATCCACTGATAGCATCCTTTCGGAGATATGTTTAGAAATGAAGCTTCGGTTTAGAGGTTTGACTCAACTCAAACCCAGAATACTTTCATTGGAAATGCAAACTTTGTGTAGATTCTGGGGGACTTTCTGTGTAATATGTTAGTTGGGTTAAATTTTTGTACTGCAGTTCCAGTCCTAATCTGGAATTATACTTCACTTGTAAAGTTGTTAGGACTTTTCCTAACTTGGTTATCAATGAAACTCTTAATTTGACTCTCAAAAAAAAAAAAACAAAAAAATCATTAGAACATGTGAGATTTTACATTGTGGTATTAGGGTTTTTCTGAAATCTAAAAGATTTTATTCATAAGGGGTGGTCATCTAACACTTCTTTCTTTGTGAGTGATGACTGATGGGGAGTGAAGGAAGAGATCGAAGATGAAGAAGAGCCAGTGTTGGTAGCAGTCAATGACCATGGATAGCGAGAGTTAGGTGAGCAGACTAAAACCAGGAGGAGACTGAAAATGAAGGAAGAAATTCATTGCTCGAAGACTGAAAAGTAGGAGAAAAAGAGGAGTAAAACAGGTTTTCAAAATATTTACAAGAAGACTAAAAAGTAGGAGAAAAAGAAGAGTAAAACAGGTTTTCAAAATATTTACAAAAATACCACCGCTTTTCATGAGGGAACAAGGGAAAATATCTTTTATTAGTTCTCTGTTTTCGCTTTTCACTAGACAACTTTTAGAAAAGTATTTTAGAGAATATGGATTGAAAATGGCCCAGCCAAACTAGTTTTCACTTCTAAAAAACAGCAAAAACAGAAAAACGGTCCTCAAAACAGCTTTCCAAGCACGCCCTGAGTATCTCACGGAGTAATTAGGCAATCACTACCCAATTAAGTCTTTTGATGAGAAGCAATATTCATAAATTTTAAATTGTTTATTTTACTTGTATTACAGTGAGTTTGAACAGGAAAATGAGCATTTAAATATTCGCCACCTACTACAAGATCATCATGAAATCTCTAAAAGGTAATAGAAAGCACATAATGTGACGGAGATCTGAAAAGGGTTTGGTAAGACTTTAGTGTTTAATTGTTAGGATTTCAGGTAGGGAATGAGTGTACATAGTAAGTGTAATTCCTATCCCGTGGCAGTTAATATGAGAGGAAATTATGATATTTGGCAGTAAGCAACTAGAAACCTAACACACCTACTAGGACAGAAAAGACTGAAATCGTTGTCCAACAATCAAATTTAATGAAGCGAAATAGGTAAACGCCACATCTGAATTTTGATGAAAATGACTTCAAGCCTTGCAATCGTCGTGACCCAGAGAAAAAAAATTTCTTTCCAATTCAATATGGTGATAATATCTCATGCGATTTTCCAATGTATGCAAAAAATTGACAGGCCATCCCATTTAAGCGTCTCGAGTCAAATTAAACAGGTAATATCACAATTACTACACCTCAGAATTTTGGTCATTGTTATTCAAAATTAACCAAAACCGAAAACCATTGAGATCTTGTCCACAATTTAGTTTCAACTTCAAATATGATTAAACGAAAACCAAATTCTTATCCAATCCATTTCAGATGCGGTATATATACCCATACAAGATAGGATAATTGTATGGAAGCAAAAAAAGGAAACAAATGCAGGATTTCCACACGATGCACAGACCCATTGAAGTCTTTCATAATTTCATATGTAGATTATATATATATCGTAATAAGAGGGAAGGAATTATTTTTTTAACACAAAATATGAGAAGGATTGATGACATTGTATTAACTATTCACCGGTCTCTATAGTACTATTCACCATATCCTGCTTGACGGATTTTCATGAACTAAAAGAAGAGTAGGATTGTAGCCATTGCTATATATTCTGTTATTGTATGAGCTTAATCTGTTTGTGTTGTAACTTGTAACATTTATGATTTGGTAATTTTTTTACTTTTTAGTTTTGAATTTTGTTTTAGTCCTCGATCGGTGGGATTAGTATTTCCTCAATTCGGATCTCTTTTGTATTTTGTTTTATTATAAATGGAAGATATGTTTTTTTTTTAAAAAAAGAACTGTATTAACTGATATATCATTCTCCTTTTCATTTTGTTGGTTTAAGTGATCCAACTACACTAATTGGTCCAAAGGAAAATTTCAAGTTCGTAAATATAAAACATCAGCATTGGTAAAAAGTTTTGCGGTTTTGGACTTTTGGTTACCTGCAGAACGATCTATTCTTGCCGATCTAGTTGCCTTGCAGTCAAGTCCTTCAACGATAATTTCTTTAATTGTTCTTCCATCCCTTATGATCGGTACCATTGGTTTGTTTTTGTTTCTCTAGATCTCTTTTTCAATTACCATTTATACCTATTTTAATTTTAAAAACAAGTTGCTTCTTGTAAGACCCTGTTCAAAGTATTCCCAATATATATATAATTCGTAACTACCTAGACAAATACGTACTATTTCATGACTTTAATTTGTTCATAATTTTCTATCAAATGAAACCAACTTTTTTCTACAGGCAAGATTGGAGATTTTCTAAGAAAATTAATTGGAGTTTAGTTTTGGTCATTTTGAGGTTTCATCTAGCAGCAATTGTCAGCTGATCATAGCGAATGCGAAACACACATTGGAGGAACCACTGAGTGGTGATTCGATTCGATCCACAAAGCATTCATCAACGTATTTATGCAAAAGATACGTAGTGTATTGGACATGTTCAATGCATTTTTTTAATTGGGATCGATGACCAACAAATTAGATGGAGTATTTAGATGTCTTGATATCGAGTGGAGGTCACGACTGTTTTAGCTTCAAATAAGTATCATGCATGACCATATAATACTATTTTGTTTTGTACTCAGCATAAGCTGGCACCAAGTTAGTATCCATTACACGATTATTAAAAAAAAAAGTATCTAGGCTTGCATTACTAATATTTCCTATAAAATAAATTTACAGGATTAAAATTTTTGATCTTTTTCTGCTAATGTGTGGAGTTCTATTTTATGTTCTCGGCAAAAAATGTGTGGAGTTCTATTGACAAATATAAAGTACACAATATAATTTCATGAGATTTAGTTCCCATTTAAGCAAGAGAATATTATAGAATATGCAGCTAGTTGAAGTGACCTTCTAATCACTCCAGAGATATATTTGGATTTGATTAATAATGATGATGAGCAAACATCATAAGTCAATGATAGCTACTACAACTTAAAAGAAAGTTTGACTCTTTGGCATCCTTCTTTTTTTTTTTAGAATTTCTTTGGCATCCTTCTTTTCTTCAAATAAAAGAAATAAAGAGATAAATGAGATCAATTTTTTCGAATCCCATCCTGGATATTCCTCATTAATCTCTAATTATTGATCATATGTTGTTTTGTGTCATCAACCTATAAGGTTAAGATAATTCCTCCAAAAGTGGATAATCGGGACGAATATATTAGCTTATTGCACATGTCAAGTTTGCCTCACACACGGAATATGACTGTTGTGTACTTGTGTTCGATCTAGGAAAGGTTAGTGTTTTAACAACCAACTGGCCACGATTTATATTTGTACAAATACATTGTAAGAAAAAATAAATATTTCAACAATTCAATATGCACATTTGTCTATCATTTAATTCCATGCCAAAATTATAGAAATTCAAATCTAGACGTCGGTGAATGGCCCTATTTTTTTGGGTGGGGTAGAAAACGTTGAGCAATGTTCCGCTATCACAACGTCAGCAATGCTCTGCTATCAGATTATTGAACAATGTTCCGCTACCACAACGTGAACAATGCTCCGCTACTAGATTATTGAACAATATTCCGGTACCAGATTGTTGAACAATACGCAACACTAAGCACTAACCTTTCACATTACGAACCTCGTCACACAGGCAGACTGTACTGAGACTGAGCAAGAATCACTTGCACAGGGAGGTTGCGTAGAACCTCAGCTGAGGAAAATAGAAAACCTCACAAAAACTAACAACAAGACAACAAACTAGAAAAGAGAGAACACTCTCTCTAAAGACTCAGAGAGAAATGGGGAAAATGAAAGAAAAGCTCGAATGCTTGGGAGAAATGTTAGAAAGTTTGAATGCTTGGGATGGTTATTTCACTTAAATGTAAGGCCTTTATATAAGCTACAAAATTAACTACTTAAGTTAGAAATTAGGAAACTAACAACATCTTGTAGACTTGAAAAATAGATGTCACTCAAATTTTTTCCTTCACGAGCACACAACTTGGCATTCGGCTCCATAGGTGTCGATATTGGTTTGTAATCATGTATTCCAAATTTCTTTAGCAAATCTTTATAATATTTTTGCTGATAAAGAAAGATACTTTCTTGTGTACGGTCAATTTTAAGACCAAGAAAGTGCTTAAGCAGCCCAAGCTCTTTCATCTGGAAGCGAACCGAAAAATTCTGCTTTATTTGGAGAATTTCCTCTTTATCATCTCCTGTGATAATTAAATCATCCACATAAACCAGCACTATAGCTAACTTTCCTTCAATAGCTTTAACAAACAAGCTAGAGTCTGCAGTTGTCACTACATAACCACCCTGGACTAAAAACTCAACAATTTTGCCATACCAGGCCCTTAGTGCTTGTTTTAATCCATAAAGAGCCTTCCTAAATTTACATACATACTCAGGATGATCTTGACTCTCAAAACCCTTTGGTTGATGCATGTAAATCTCTCGATCCAACACCCCGTATAGAAAAGCATTCTTCACGTCCATCTGCCACAGGTTCAAATTCTTGCTAACTGCAAGTACTAGTAGAACTCGCACAGTTGTAAGATTTGTGACTGGACTAAACGTTTCATCATACTCTAGTCTATACTGTTGAGAGAATCCTCGAGCTACCAAACGAGCCTTGTACCTCTCAATCGATCCATCAATGCGATACTTTATCTTGTAAACCTATTTGCAAGAAATAGGCTTTACTCCTCCTGGCTGTGATACAAGCTCCCAAGTCTAGTAATGATCCAATGTTGTAAGCTCCTCTTCTATAGCCTTAATCCATCTTGAACTTAAAGTCTCAGGTTCTTTCACATCTTCAATAATAGTAGCATTGACATACTTGGGATTCAGCTTCTTAGGTCTTACTGATCTTTTCAGTTGAGCTGGCGGTTTAGCTATAATCAAATCGCCTTCTTCACTTAACTCGCTATCTCTACTTGGCTCACCTTCTTCATGCTCAGCTGCACTCAGCTCACCTCCTCCACTCGACTCGCTATCTCCACTTGGCTCACCTTCTTCATGCGACCTAACTTCTTCATTTGGCCTTTAGTGCACACATGTTCGCCAAGGACTTTGAGCTAGAGCTACACCTTCTTCTAAAACTTCAGCTTCTCCTAAACTTAGCTAAACTTAAGAAGACACCACTGTCTCTTTCAGACTATCTGAATCTGGCAGTGCTTTCTTGTCTGAGGACCACCATGCAGACATTTGATCAACAATCTAGTCGTTCTCATAATCGATTTGATTATTTGTTGTTGCCGTAAAAGCAAATTCTTCGTCTTCTACAGCAAACAATGCTTCAACGTCCCATTCTTCTTCATTTTTGAATGTGGCAGCATTACTCTCCATGGCTTTCTTCTTAGACCAACAATCTTTCGCAATGTGTCCCTTCTTGTTACAGTTGTAACACTTTCCTTCGAACCTCCTTCTACTAGAATAGTTCTTCGAGCCTCCTTCACGAGTGCCCGTCTCACCATGATGTCTTTTAAACTTATCACCATTCTTCTTGGATCCATTACCAACCCACTGCTTGGAATTCCACTTGCTTTTCTTTGCATAGAGTGCCTCTTCTTCATTCTTCAACGAGACTCCTCCCATTTGCATAGCTAAGTCTTCTTGACCGGCTAGCAAATTCTCAAATTCCTCAAGTGATGGCTATGTTGGCCAATCTTGTATAGTAACAATAAAGCTTCTAAATTCTAGCCTTAAGCCATGGATAAGAATTCGCTTCATCCTAGAATCACCGATAGATGCATCTGGATCCAACTCCAAAATCTCCCATCACAAGAACTTTACTCTGTGAAAGTAATGTGCAATTGTCATGTTGCCTTGTGTCACTGACAACAACTCATTCTCTAAAAGTTGAAGCTTCGTATCATTCTTTTTTGAGAACCGATTGACAAGTGTATCCCAAGCTTCTTTCAGAGTTTTAGCTTTCTGTATGCATTACAACATTTTCTTTCCTACTGTTATCTTCAGAGCGAACATTGCCTTGCCTACTTTAATCTTCCACTTCCGCAGCTCTCCATTTGTATCTCTAGGTTGTGCTACGTCGGTACCATTGACCACTTCCAACAGGTCTTGTCCTTGCAAGTAGGACATCATGCAAGTTGACCACGTACTGTAGTTGTTATTATAGAGCTTCTCCATTGTGCCGATTACTTGAAGGTCGGTCATTGTACCGACAAAAAATTCTCACAAAACACCTCTACATCATTTCTCGAAGAAAGACCTAGTCCGCTACCAGATTGTTGAACAATGTTCCGCTATCACAACATGAACAATGCTCCGCTACCAGATTGTTGAACAGTGTTCCGCTACCACAACGTGAACAATGCTCCGCTACCACATTGTTGAACAATGTTTCGCTACCACAACGTGAACAATGCTTCGCTACCAGATTGTTGAACAATGTTCTGCTATCACAACGTGAACAATGCTCCGCTACCATATTGTTGAACAATGCGCAGCACCAAGCACTAACCTTTCACACTACGATCCTCGTCACACAGGCAGATTGTGCAGAGACTGAGCAAGACTCACTTGCACAGGCAGGTTGCGTAGAACCTGAGTTGAGGAAAATAGAAAACCTCACAAAAACTAATAACAAGACAACAAACTAGAAAAGAAAGAACACTCTCTCAAAAGACTTAGAGAGAAATTGGGAAAATGAAAGAAAAACTTGAATGCTTGGGAGAAATGCTACAAAGCTTGAATGCTTGGGATGGTTATTTCAATTAAATGTAAAGCCTTTATATAGGCTACAAAATTAACTACTTAAGCTAGAAATTAGGAAACTAACAACATCTTGTAGACTTGAAAAATAGATAAAGATAACTAAGACCTAGTCTAGATAATTAAGATCTAATCTAAGTAACTATGATCTAATCTAGATAACCAAGTCCTACCCTAGATAGATAACTAACCCACCTAATTTCTATATAACTAGGCAACAACCAAGACCTATCCCATTGGTGTTGGATATTTAACACTCCCCCTCAACTAAAAATGGCTCATTTGTATGGTTGTAGTAATTTTTTTAAAATTTTTTTTTTCTTTATAAAATCAGAAAACGCATTTGGCAATCATCTCATGTTTTGTTTTTCTTGGACCTTTTAGAAACAATTAAAAAATATAATATGCTTTGCTTTAAATCTTAAAAAAAATCAATTTTCAACTGTGCTTTGCATTTTCATCGTGTTTTGTCACTTTAACACAAATCTCATATAAATCATTTACCAGCACCACACATCAAATGAAGTTTAGCAAATGTTATGCTAGCCGGATTTGGGATATGGGCCCAACAACAAAAAAAAAACTTCACAATATCTATCTGTTAATCTGCCTCATATTACAAGCAAGGGAGTAGGTTGGTATGAGAAAGACTTAGAGAATAGAGCGTACCAAATGCGTATTTTGATTAGCCATTTCTTTTAAGATGTATTTGGCCGCCCAATTTCTGAGCGTTGTGTAATATTTGTGTCCTTTACGCTGACATCATTTAGGAGGTGAGGTATTTGACTGATGATAAATGTGGCATCATATGTGTGTGAACATGATTACATCCTTTAGACCCAAAAGAAGAAGAAGAAGCATGATTTCACCCCCACAAAATAGGAGCAATCGCTCGTCCATGGTAGTGTTTGTTTCGAATTACATTTTCCCATGGATTTTGGGTCCATTTACATGTTTGAACCGGATGAAATATTTCACCAAGGACTTTTATAGTTGATACTTGACAATTGATATGTGGTTTGAGGAGGAGAATTCAGTTATGCAAAGATTCAAAGTTTGTACTATCGCAGAAACATAGAAAAATAAAGCAAAAATAAATGTGGTTTTGTTTTTTAAATAAACAAAAATTCAAAGAAAACCCAGAATGACACCAAATTATATGAGCCAGACATTAAAGAGTACCCAAACTATCAAAATGGTTTGATCATAAATAGCATGGGATAAGTAACTGCCCAACCTATACTCTTAATTTTTTGAGACATTAACATCTACCATTATTTGAGATTATCCTTCACTTTCTTTTAATTTTTCTTTCTTTAAATGATCCTTTTTCTTTTGAAAAACTCTTACTTTTTTTTACATACAGTTAGCCAAGCTAATAGCATAGAAAGGAACAAAATTTATCGTGGGAAGGTTAGCGATGAGCAGCCAAGCAAAGGTCAAGAATTTTAAAATAAGAAGAGCTGCAAATATTTTTTTTGGCATAAAACTCGAAAAGGAGCTCGGGCCATGTAGAAACGGCACAATGGCAGTGCTTAATTGTCCCCATCCAGCAACCACAAAGTTACAAAAGCAAAATTTTCATCACTAACCCTTATTGCTTTACGTGGTATCTGTTCCATAATTTGTCGCATAAATTATATGATCTTCCTTTGGAGGCTCGTGGATTCGTGATTTTCTACTTTGAAAAAAAGTAAAATAGGTCTCTTTATGTAAAGTTATGGAGGCCCATTTGGTTCAACGCTCGAGAGTCTGGTTTTGTCGTGATCTTTTGTTTTTTGTTTTCTTTGGTCATCAATTCTTCCTCTAATTATATACATTCTAAACTGTTAATCTCTTTTTGTAAGTGCTTCTGCGGCAGAAGTTTAATTGATGATGACCGTAATACTGTTATAAGCGATTGACTGAGGCTATCTAATATGGAAAAATATAGAGAGAACATAGAAATTATATTATTCCCTCTAATTTGCCATTACATTATACATAAAATGAGGACTCCATATTTATAGAGCCAAGAGACAATAGTGTTCACTTAGTGGACAAGTTTTGGAGACCCATACGTTCCATGATTTGCTCCATGATTCAAGGAGTAGGTGAACAACTTCTTGACCAAGCTTTGCCTTGTCATACTTGAGAAGTCAGATGCCACGTGGTTCCCGTCGGGATCCTTGGGTTGCCGTAGAGCTTCCTCGGGGATGCTGAGGGGAGTGCCCTCTGAGCTAGTACAGGCTGCTTCAGGTTGGGCTTCCGGTTTGGGTCCCGGGACCGTCATGCAGCTTCAGGGGAACTCTGAGTCTCGGGGCCATCGTGGAGCTTTCCAGGGAACACCTTGGTTAGTATGGACTCTTCTTGTTTGTTCGGTTACATGGGCCATCATGTAGTTCAGTTTATGGGCTCGAGGGTTTGTCCGGTCCACTAATATTTTGGGCCATATCACTAGACCCCTAAATGGTTGAATCTTGGTACAAGTTCAGGCATTTAAATATATATGGCCCCTTTGGTGTCACCATATTTAGGGAATATGGCTTGAAGGATACTACCTCGTTAAAAACCTTATCAGGAAAAACCCAATGGGATAAAAACTTGATAAAGGAAAAAAGAGTGCAGTGATTTCTTCATCATTTGGGGAGGTTCTGAGGGTGCTAATGAGGAAAAAGAGTGAAGTGTTAGGAAGGTTTTGAGGGTGCAATGGTCTGTTCCTTCTTGAAAAATCTTCAAATGTTGACGTTGGGAGCGTCTATATAAACTTTGAGTACTTCCCTAAATAGTGATCTCAACTCGAATGCTGCAGGTCGAACCGAGATATATGTGCTATTTTCAGCTGCTTGGGTTGGTACCCTTTTTGTTTGTGAAGAGCCTCTTGAAGAGGTGGGCGGCTTTTTAAGTACCATCTGATTAGGTGGCGCTAAAAGGAGGGCATCCATAAGGACAATGGTTCCTCTGAAAGGATGTTTGTAAAGACATTTCATCATCCTTGATGGAATTCGAGCATCCCTTGCACTGTTTGGAATCTTTATACAACTTTCTCATTTTCAGCCCCCGACATTTAGGATGATTGCTTGGAATTCCCGACCTTCTTAACATGGGATCTGGCATCATTAATTCATTGGGCACCTCCTGGCCTTCATTTTGGGGCCTCCATGAGATTTCTTACTTAGCACCACTATATGGTTTATCTTTATTGGGCACCTTCTAGCCTTCGTTTTGGGACCTCCATAGGGTCTTTTGTTTCGGACCATCTTATGGGTTATCGTCGTTGGGCACCTCTCGGCCTTTGTGTTGGGACCTCCATAGGGTCTTTTGTTTCGGACCACCTTATGGGTTATCGTCGTTGGGCACCTCCCGTCCTTTGTTTTGGGACCTACATGAGGTCTTTGTTGGGAACCACTCCACGGGTTATCTACATTGGGCACCTCCCGGCCTCTGTTTTGGACCTCCGTATGGTCTTTGTTTTGAACCACTCTACGGGTTGTCTACATTGGGCACCTCCCAGCCTCTATTTTGGACCTCCGTAGGGTCTTTGTTTTGAACCACTCTACGGGTTGTCTGCATTGGGCACCTCCAGGCCTCTGTTTTGGACCTCCGTAGGGTCTTTGTTTTGAACCACTCTTCGGGTTGTCTACATTGGGCACCTCCCGGCCTCTGTTTTGGACCCTCAATTGGATATTTGTTTGGAACCACTCTACGGGTTGTCTACATTGGGCACCTCCCGGCCTCTGTTTTGGACCCTCAATTGGATCTTTGTTGGAAACCACTCCACGAGGTTATCTACATTGGGCACCTCCCCGCCTCTATTTTGGACCCTCAATAGGATCTTTGATGGAAACCACTCCACAGGGTTATCTACATTGGGCACCTCCGGCCTTTGTTTTGGGACCTCCGTTGGATCTTTGTTTTGAACCACACTACGGGTTGTCTACATTGGCGCTAGAAGGAGGGCCTTTGCAATATCTCCATTTTCTGAAAGGGAGCTTTGGCATTAGGGGCCTTATTAGGAAAAAGGCGACTTTTAGTGCTACTTAGGCATCCTCTTGGATGGCTTATAAGCATTATGAACCCTGTTTAATGAAGGGCAGCCTTAGATGCATTGTGGGCATTTTTTGTAGGTGGCACACATTGGGCCTTGTGGTTTAATTTTGCCTTGGATCCGTTGGGGCGTTCGAAGCCTTTGGGAGCCATCTAGGAACGTCATCCTGGTTTTCATCTTTAAGCAAGTTTATGAAGGCTTCCTCTCTCTTAGGTAAGCTTGCAGATTAGCTTGAGTTCAAGGACACCAATATGTGCGTTAGCGTTCCCAGGGCCTTTCGCGTTCGTGGCACGACTATGGGCCTTTGCGTTATATGGCTCCGATGGGGGCTGTTTGCAACAAATGGTGTTTGTTCTCAAGCTTCATCCTTGGACTTCCCTTTGAGGGTAGCTTGCCATTCCTCACTTTTAGATCTTCCAGGCTATTATCAGGCAGCTTTTGATGGTACACACATGTTGGGTAGTTGTCACTTTAATTTCGACATCATTCAGCCACGAGCGGCATGCATGAAGGGATTTGATCTTCCCTTTCAGCCTTTGATGGTACACACATGTTGGGTAGTCGTCATATTAATTTTAACATCGTTCAGCCACGAGTGGCATGCATGATGGGATGTGATCTTCCCTTCCAAGTGTTTGATGGTTTGGATTTCGATTTCTTCGGGAAGCTCTCCTGCTTCCAGCCCCCAGCATTGAGGGTGAGTGCATCCTTAGCTTCAGATTCTACAAATGATCCTTCATTGTTGCATAGATTTTCTCAGAGATCAACTACCTCCTCTATGCTAGAGCCTCATGGGACATATATGGCTATCACGGAAGCTTCCTAGAACCTGATCATCTCAACAGGATCCTCAAGTGTTCCATCCACCATTTCAACAGGGGTACCTTCAGTAGCCTGTTGAGGGATGGGTACTTTTTGGATGCTGTAGCCCATTGATAGATGGCTTATGCATTTGTTACACCTCGTGGGTGTCTTAGAAGAATTTTGCACCTCATGGGTGACTTTTTTGCACCTCGTGGGTGACTTACTTGCACCTTGTGGGCACCTTTTTGACACCTCGTGGGTGGCTTACTTGCACCTCGCGGGAGTCTTGGAGGGAGTTCCCATCGTGGGGGTACCCTTTAGGATGCTGTAGCCCATTAAGAGATGGCTTATGCATTTGTTGCGCCTCATGGGCGTCTTAGAGGGGGTTCCCTTCGTGAGGGGTACCTTTTGTGATGCTATAGCCCATTAAGAGATGGCTTATGTATATGTTACACCTCATGGGTGTCTTAGAGGGTCCGAATCTGGTAGCCCCCATTAAGGGCGGCCCTTCTGTATTAATTTTTACGTTCTTGAATCATCCAAGGGGCAGCCTTTAAGGCTAATCGAGTGTTAATATGAAAGTCATCAATAGAACTCAAGAAAGTGTATATGGATATCCTGACATCATATTCGTTGTGTTTCCTAGCCTTCTTCGGAGGCCTCTATATATGGTTGTGACTCATCTTTGTGTTTGGTTCCATCTACACTCCAATTTTGTTGTATCTTTGCAAGTGGGTGCTATCTCGGCAAATGCACTCAAGTGCCTCTCCGTGAGTTGGGCATTGCGTGTTTGGGGAGCTAGGAAGGAGAGTTAGGAGACTTTCTCTCCCTGCCCCTTTTGTGACATTGCTATCTTAGCATTTTATATCTTTTATTTGCAGCATTTCCTGTTGAATTGTCAGACATAGTCCCTGGGCAATTTTCATTCGCCACGTTGGGTATCAAGGAGGTGTTTTGTCCTCTTTTAGGGAAGCACGAGTTGGGAACCTCTGTGCAAGCATCCCTGCCAGCTTCAAGAGAGAAGATAGGGATCTACATGGGAGCCTGTCTTATCAGCTTTGTGTATCTTTATAGAAGATGAGTACCATCACCGTGAACAATCATGTTTCTCAGGTGATTTACAACCGTTGTATGGTTGGGATGTGATCAACATATTGGATGGATTCGAACTCCTCTCATGTGTGTCAAATACACGATACGGGATTTCTTCGGGAAGCTCTTCAGCTTCCTGCTCCAAGTCGAGGATGAGAGCATCCCTAGGTTCGGGATCCTACAAGTGGGGCTTAGTGGAGCCTCCGCATTGTGTATGAGATTGCTTCAGGTACCATTTTAGGGTCCCTTCATAGGTTCCGCTTCAGGTGTACCTCAAGGTACCAGCTTCCTTACAATTAGGGCTACATAAAGTGCAAATTTGTTTTGATTTTATGGCTCCTCCTCAAGGGGCCTTTGAAAGGATCAATCTTCGAACCTGATAACTTATATGAGAGATATCACAAATATTTTGTTAAAAGTATCATTAGAAGTACTGTATATGAGAGGTATCGGGTAACCTCTTTGCGTAATGACTGTACGTACTTGCAAATAATCAAGTGATATAATGACAATAATTATAATCAATTGTCATGATTTTCATGTGAACTTGACGTTGTATGCATGACGGAAATGGGAAGGAACAATCTAAACAACCCTCATGACCTTTTCTAATGGTCGAATCAATATCATATTACATTATTGAGTAACATTGTTAGTACGTAATATGTTTAACAAGTAATACACATATTGCAATGCATACTTGTGATGTAGTTGAACATATTATAATGAACATCTTGATGTCATGATGGACTTGTATTCCCTCAATGACTTGAGGTACCCAAGCATTATATCAAAGCATCATTAATAATAATAAGTTTAGTATCACTCATGATAAAAATCATGTGAATCACCAAGTATGTTTTAACCCACACACTAAGGAGGTATAAATAGAACTTAGCAAAGTCATAACAATAAAAGCTACAAGCCATAATGTTAAGCACCAAAATAGCTCAACGAGATAGCGATACTATTTTAGAAGTAATTGGATGGTCTCACTTATGCAACCACGCAATTGCCAATGAGAACAGGAGGAACATAGAGTAACTAATCAATAATGGCAATAATTATATCATAATTCTTATGTTACATGCCCCAAGTAAATGGGATTCATTTCAGGATGTTTATATGGCCGAATTAATGCCATATATTTTTGTCGATAATTAATGCCATAAGTACACATAGAGTATTTAGTTCTAAATAATCACATGAGGTACAATAAAATAACATATGAAATGAATGAATATTCAGTTGATTCGTGAGACTGTCACAGTATGTGAGATTGGTGATGCATGATTTAGTATATATTTAGTGCAGTATTAGTGCAGTCTAAAGTATAGATAAGGTAAAGGTACTCATTTTTTAAGGCTTAACTGTTTGCTCCTCGCGCACCGGGCTTTAACAAATGATCTATTTGGGCCTGTAGAGCTTTTCAAGTTGTTGGACCTCATGTAAGTGCTGCCCATTTCAATTAAGCCATCATCAGGTTCTTTTTTATCATCTCTGAACCACACATTTTTTCTTTTCACGCGTTTTCTTTTTGGCATCAACGAGCAACACTTCCACCACTGCCTTAAACTCAAGCTAAGGCAATGGAAAACTACGGTGTTTGGCGGCAATGGGCGAGCACTCAACGGCTCCTGCATCCTATGGCTGGCGCGGTGCCACGTGCGACGGCAACGGGAAGTTCCTCAACTACCTCTCGGGCGTGCACAACCAGAGGGTGGTTGAAGGTGAGAGGATTTTGTTGGGTCCTCTCCTTCAGTGGCTGTTGAAGGTTGTTTTCAGGGATAACAACGTAGGTCTCGCCTTCCAGGTCTATTGGTCGCGATCGGGCGCTTCAGGTCTCGATGCACCCGGATTGGATTTCGCCTGCTCTTCTTCCAGCAGGACCTATTTTTAAGGGCAGCGCACGGCTGTGCGCCTGGGGGCAGTCCTTCGAGGTTCGATAGAATCGGTCAGTCCTTCAAGGCTCAGATCTACCTGAATCTGGGCGGATCTGGCTCAATTCTGATTGGATATGGCACGGGTTCAGCTGTTCAATTCGAGCGAGTAGCACTTGTCTCAATCGATAACCTGCAACAGTGTCTGGCAGAGAGAAGGACTTCGACGGCGGCGTTCGGCGAGCTTAGGTGACTCAACATCAGGGTGGTACCCTCTATTTGGCATCGGTACCCTGTTTTTGTCGATGGTACCCTCTTTTTATGGGTACAGTGGCCGTTGCTGCAATATTCTCGCCCCGACAGCGTCCCTCTTCCGGGTGTCCAGAAGTACGGGCATGCGACAATCGCCTCTGTAGGGGCGGCATCATTGGGAGGTTCCTTAGTGGCCTCACCATGGAATTGAGGATCCTCAAAGGTTCCCGGTTCGTGGCTCCAGCAACTCGATAGGCCCTTTTCCCTCAAGGCTCTCACACATAGTCAAGGCAGGTAGGGACCCTTATCAAACCAGGTTGTTTGTTGGGCTGCTATGAACAACCATCCTTGGTTGGAACTCGTGCGGTAATGTCACGATTTGGCTAGATGGTAGTCCAATGAGGCCTTGTTGGTGGAAGGCGGTGGTCATCAGGTCACGTCCTGGCCACGGGAAGCACTCGGGTTCCATTTTCCTGGTTGGTTCCCGGCAGCTTCCCTTTGTTGTTTTCTATAATTGTGTTGTTTATTGGTTGTTGATATCGTGGATTTTGTTAAACCCAGCTCTGATAGTTCTATTCTTCTCGGCAGCACAAGCGTCCTCACGCGATGGTGGTTGGAAAAAATCAACACGTGGTTGTTTGGAGCTTGCAGCACCAACTGAGTCGTGCAAGGTGCTTGGATTCAACTCTTCTTGTCAGATTGTATCTAACTCTTCCCTTTTAATCCTTGTTGTATGAACACAGAGGCTCAGATTGTGTGGATCTCACAGATCTGGTTGTTTTCATGTTGATTTTTTGTTGTCGTTGATGCACTCAACTTGTTGATGCGTGCTCTTTCGGTTGATGGATTGTTGAATTCGATTTGTTGTTTCGTGCATAACTCTACATGCGTTGATTGTATAGTTGCTCTTTGACATGAGCTCCGTTGTTGCTTGATTTGTTTGATCTACCAAATCTTGCTATTTTGCAATTGTTTTTGCTCATCAATATCTGCATCTACATCTATATATGCTTCTGCATCTCCATCTCCATCAAAAGGATTGCATCTCCATCAAAAGGATCTCGTAGGGAACCTCTCGGGCTCCCACTATGGTCGCCAAATGATATTGAAAAATATAGAGAGAACATGGAAATTGTATTATTCCCTCTAATTTGCCATTAGATTGTACATAAAATGAGGACTCCATATTTATAGAGCCAAGAGACAATAGTGTTCACTTAGCGGACAAGTTTTGGAGACCCATGCTTTTCATGATTTGCTCCATGATTTAAGGAGTGGGTGAACAACTTCTTGACCAAGCTTTGCCTTGTCATGCTTGAGAAGTCAGATGCCACGTGGTTCCCGTCGGGATCCTTGGGTTGCCGTAGAGCTTCCTCGGGGATGCTGAGGGGAGTGTCCTCTGAGCTAGTACAGGCTGCTTCAGGTTGGGCTTCCGGTTTGGGTCCCGGGACCGTCGTGCAGCTTCCAGGGAAACCCTGAGTCTCGGGGCCATCGTGGAGCTTCCCAGGGAACACCTTGGTTAGTATGGACTCTTTTTGTTTGTTCGGTTACATGGACCATCATGTAGTTCAATTTATGGGCTCGAGGGTTTGTCCGGTCCACTAATATTTTAGGCCATATCACTATCAATTTTAGGAGGGTGATATAACTGGTAATCGGCATCATTTGGGCCAAAAAAAGATGATTTAGGATGATCGTTTTGATAATGAACATTAAAAATATTTGGTTGGATTGCGCCATGATTTCACCCTTTTCTTCACTTTTTAAAAAAATTGCAGTACTATAATTTATTTTAAAAGGAAAGCAGAGATCCTATATCAACAAATCCCATTCACACTAAAAGACAAAATAGGATTTAATTTTATACATAAACTCGTCACGAGCTACTGTCCTCAAATTGGGAGGAGTAAAGATTTAGGAGATTGAACTATATGCGTTGACTCTGGCAAAAAAAAAAACTATATATGTTGACATTTTAAGACCTGATTAAAAAAAAATTAACATTTTTTTTCTAAAATTCCACTATACCACAATAGTCTTTATGGTTATTATTTATTGTATAGCCTAATCCCTTAAATTAAATTTATATTTTTTTAAAAAAAAACATTGCAACTTATAAGATGATTTACAACCACAAAAGAGGAAGTACAAATTATTATGGGGGATCACACAGCTTCGAATGCATGAAGATTGAAGACGGTTCCTATCTTTGTTATCTTTCAATAGCTTTGCCACCACATAAATGTAGAAAAGAATTTTGAAGGAAAAAAGAGTGGAGCACCAATAATGAACCACCTCCCCCACCCGCTCTATCCCATAGGAGACCATACAAATATAGATTTCTTTCTATGCATCACACGGCATATTGTCCCGACGTTAACTTAGTTAGAGGCAAAGATTCTAAATTTTCTACCGTTTATGGTCACAGAAATTCGAAACAATCTGGCCTTGGTCATCCTTTCTCGGGCATGTGAGATGATCATAATTCATATGGGTCCATGTGCATATGATCTCCACGCAAATATGTTTCTATTTTGTCATCATCAAGCAAACGACCAATTCCTAGCCATGGATTGTGTTCTATGTTCCTTTTCTTTTTCCTTTCAATAAAGCTTGTGTTTTTCTGGCAAAAAAAGAGAGAGAGAGAAGAAAACACAGTTTGTGTTCTATGTTTTTCTTACTTTTTTTTTTTTTTTACCATCAGCTAGTGTTCTATGTCAACCCGTTGTTATCTGCAGCATAAGAATGCCGGATTGGATGTCCCCTATCAAATTGGGTACTCATAATGCATGTGATACTATTGACCAAAAAAAAGTATGTGATACATTGGATTTGTGTATGACCAAAAAAAAAAATACATTGGATTTGTGCCACCCAAATCAACCCACATTTAGGACAGTGATCATGGTAAGTTATCTTTTGCTAAAAAGATGGTGATAATGGTCTTGTTTAAAATTATCAAAAATCTTAACAAAATAATTTGAGTTTAAAGTCTTGAAAAAATTAATGATAGGAGAGAGCCTTAGTTTTGGCCTTTTGGGTGAATCCACCTCACTTAAGTAAGAATCTCTAAGCCACATCATAATTGAATATTTTCCTAAAGTGAAGTCTTGGGTTTGAATCTCTTATATGTTGAAAATTTTGATGGGGACACTCAGCCACCATAATCATAATCAGGTATTCGACTCGGATTGGATTCAAATTAGTCGGGGCAAGCTTCGGATAAAAAAAAATTATTCAGTAATACATGTCTTCTTGGTTTACTAACTCTAATATTTTGGGCGTCACTGTTATCCTCACTGCTTACCAACCTTATATTCGTAACGACCATGACAATTTGTTTGGCCCATCCACTCTTCATTTTGGGTTGGAGCTCTCGCAATTCTTGCTCCCGCTTTGCTGATCAAATCCATCTGCAAGCCGGCCCAGAATTCCTCTTTTTACGCTCAACGCAAAGGCAGGCCTCATTTAAAAATTTATGAGGACCATAATTATTTTATCAAATAAAAAAAACAAAAACAATGCAATTAAGACCAAACATGCAATTCAAATTAGTTTAAAATGACTTATATAAACTATAATATTAATAACACTAGTATACATCACGAGCATTACCTGGATTTTATTGGTGTTTGTGTTTGGTCGTCTATCTAATTATAGATTAATAATTTCTAAAAAAATTAAAATTTACCCATAAAAAATAGTAGGAAAAAAAGATAGAATGTAACAACAGTAGATTTTTTCAGTGTATTATATTTTTTAAAAAATATAATTATGGTAGATTTTTTAATACTAATTTATCAAAACAAAAATTTTATCACAACAATAAAAATTTTTTATCAAGACTTTGGATAGGATCTTTTAATATTTAAAACCTAATCAGAAGAGACTGAATTAATTCTTAACACTATTTTAAGGAAAGAGATTAAATAACAATAATAGATAATTATTTTTCCTAATTTTATCACAAATTAGATTCATGCAATGAAAAAAATCTTAGAAAAATATGATGCCACTTATCCTTGTTACAATCCTCCAAAACTGCCACGTGTCATCATCACTATATGGGTATATCAGATTACAACCATAATAAGTCAACGCAACACAGCGATGATAATTTTTCTCCCCCTGAAATGCATTGCAATTTTCAACCCTAAAAACGTGAATTTTGAAAAATCTGAGATTGAACAAAAATTTCGTTATATTCTATATATTATATATATAAAAAATATATACTCAAAAATAATTTTTTTATTTTTATTAAAATCAATTTAAACAACATTCTAATTAGGAATGACAATCGGGCTGGGTCAAGTAAGATAAACCCAACCCGGAACTGGACCCGGACCCGGACCCTTATTTAAACCGGGTATAACTGAGTAGAAGTGTAACACATTTGAGCAATAGAAAAAATCGGCACCTATTTGGTATTTGCGAAAACGGACTTAACTATCGAACATAGCCCACGCAATCAAGTGGGTTTTGTGAGTATATTAATTTTCCCGCAAAGGAAAAGTGATTCAGATGATTGAGTTTCTTTTGTATTTTTTAGTTTAGATGGTGGAGTTTCTTGTTGTCAAAAAGTTCATGTAGCAGAAAGGAGAGAAAAAATGAACTTTCTTTAGAAGGAATAGGACACACCATTACCCGCCAACAGCCAATGATTTTGGATAAGATGAAATCATATACAAACTCCAGACCGAGAAATAAATCAAGAACGTACCTCTATTTGTATTGTAGTTTGGACCTTTAAGCCCAGTCCCTAGCTAGAACGTGAATCATGGGATTTTTTTTTTTTTTTTTTATGAGAGTGAATCATTGGAAGTAGAACACCAGGCATTCGTTTCTTTTTTCTTTATTTCTTTCTCTCTTTTTTTTTCCGAGAAAAATGAACTTCACCGAAAGCTTTTCTTTATTTCTTTCAAGACATATTGGTACGCTTGTCATGTCACCATCCAAAATGCGAATTTGGGATTATTTTTTTTTTGTCGAAAAAAAAAGGCATCAGTGGTGTCATCATCGCCCCGGTCAATACCGGTTACATCCTGGCATTAGACCCTCCTCATAGGAGAGACCGTCCAACCGGGGCACCAACGGACACCCTCACCTGCTACGCGTCATAATACCGGGGAATCACCGGGCTCAACTGCCAGCACCCCACCGTGTGGAAGGCCATATTCGGCCGCATCACACTATGGGGCTTGACTGGAAGCGCCAAGACTCGAACCCGAGTCTTAGAGATAACAGGTTGAAGGCCTTGCCACTGGGCCACCACCGCCGGTGGTCGAATTTGGGATTATTAAGTTATAATGCCATAGAATTTGGTACCATCATAATGCGTATTAATGTATGGTCAAAGGGACACTATATGTGTCATCCCGGGAGCTCTGTGTTTGACACTTTGACCAAATCTAGTGATTATGAAAATATCCTTTACATTCCCTTCACGTGCGATATATATATGCCTTCTTTTGTATTGTTTGATTTTGCAAATGGGAACGCATTTATCTTTTTTCGGCCTTCTTCGATTTCCCATTTGACAGTTGAGGGATGAAATGTTTTCTTCCTTCCTAGCTAGGAGGAAGTATGACCAATTCCATGGACCTGGAGAAGTAGCCTGTGGGCGTTTGTGGTTTCATGTGTGGTACGAATTTATGCGACTGTCCATTTTGCTCTTTTTATTCAAGTGCATATAATATAATCATGTGATCTTCTCTTGGTCCTAACAATTCTTAATCTCTTATGGTGCTTGCCGACTCAACAGTGGATTAATTAAAGAAACATGCAAAGACTGAATTTACATACAAAACGATGTGCAAAAATATCCCTTCAACAAATTTATAGTCTTTTTTTGACGAAACAAAGACACACGCCATTTAACAAAACCATGGTGATTTTGTCAAACGCATTTAACAAATTTATAGTCCACCAAAGCATATTAGTGTCTAAATTAAATTAAAATATTAAAATATTGGGGATGTGCAGAATATATTGTTCTTCCAATACATAAAAGAATAGTCCAAGCGTGAGGAGGAAAAATACAAAATTCCAAAAAAAAATATATGTTGCGACTTTTGAGGGAAGATCTACGTGGCTCCAACTGGATTAAACTATTGGGTCAGATTTTTTTTTTATAAAAGAAGAAAATTCCAAAGCAATGAGAAGAATTTGGCCATACAACGTCTGGCTTTCGCTGAAGCCTGAAGCTTTGTAAACTGAAATTGGTGGTATCTATCTATACTATACATTAAAGTTGGTGTAAGGGAGCTTTGGGCTGTGCCACGTGTCCACCCACAAGCTCCCCTTGCACCAACTTGACTACTCTACCATCAACCCATTTTTCAAGGTTTCTTTTTTCATCAAAAGAAAGCTAGAGGCATGGGCATTAATAGTAACATATAATTATGCCTCATATATCTTCTTTTTCTTTTTTTAATGAAAAATCACTTGCTATTTCTTACTAAAAAAATCAAGGTTGCTTTCATGTTATTTTTTTTAATTAGATAGTGATGGTTACTAAATTAATTCTGTTTCACATGACATATACAGTAAGTGTTAACATTTGACATATTATAATTTAGATTTTAGAGATCCACTCATATTTGATAATGTAACAATATCAGTTTATTTGTTTACAAAAGAAGAAGTTTTGCCATTTTTTTTACCTCATCGAAAAGCTTTGTGAGATAATAATATTAAATAATGACATGATACTCTCATGGAAAGACTTTATTACAGCTTATTCATTTAAATTTTTAATAGTTGGATAAGAATTCCTTAGTATGGTGTGCCACACAATTAGACATGACCACAGGAGAAATTATAAAAGCCATTACAAGAGCTTTCCACCTACGATTTTTTTTTGTTTTTTTAAAAAACTTTTCTAGAAATATAAAAACAACAAAAAATGTTAAAATTAATTTTATAAATTCTTTTTACTTAATATTTTCTAAAAAAAAAGATCTCCATCCAATTACATCATGAAAGGAATAATATAAATCATAATTTTTCCTTGCAATCTTCAAAAAAGATAAAATGCAAGTCGCAAACATATAAATTATTTTGTTGTTTTATATTTTAATTTTTAGCAAACAAAAATCGGGATAAATGTGCATCTTTACTAATTTTATTTCATTATTTTTCCACACATCTATTGTGAAACGCCCCGACCCGTATTTACCGTACACAGTAAACACGAGCCGGAACTGTGACAACCCGACCCAACATAGCCCAAGCATACAGTGTGAACTATAATAACTCGGCCCAACGGCCCAAAATAGTAAAACAACATAAATAATAAATCCCGGCCCAATGGCCCAATAATAGTGAAAACATGCACAGCGGAAGACTTAAATAACTCACTAACACTGTATGCGACACATGCAAACTATGGATCCAAGCCCGTCCAAGGGATAACGCTGCAGCCTGTCTGGAATGCACCAATCCTGTACATGAAACAACTCATCCTACGGGATGAAAGCCCGCAGGTGAGGGGTGAGTCCGAAGTGCTCACGACAATGGAAAGACGATCA
>JAKUCV010002135.1:0-32439 GCA_028386065.3 Turnera subulata | reverse complement strand
TAAAACGGTTTGTTAAGCACCCGGAAGCTTAACACTAGATAGTAAACTCTTCAAGTGAGCCTTGAAGGACTGGATTAGCCACAAGTTAGTTGTGTGTGAACCAGTATAAAAATCTTTGTGTCCTTCATTCTTTAAATTCCGCATTCAATTCCTGCCTATTTCGTTTTCAATTCGATTATCGCTATTCACCCCCCCTCTAGCGAAGGGTCATTGTACTAACAGTATGAGGATCTATGTCGACACAAGCTAGAGGTGGTTTTCAATACTTCATTACATTTACTGATGATTTCAGTAGATATGGCTATGTGTATCTAATGAAACACAAGTCAGAATCCTTTCAAAAGTTCAAAGAATTCAAGAATGATGTACAGAATCAACTCGGGAAAAGTATTAAAATGCTTCGATCAGATCGAGGTGGTGAATACTTAGGCCGAGATTTGCTTGATCATCTAAAGGAGTGTGGTATAGTATCACAACTCACTCCACCGGGTATGCCTTAATGGAATGGTGTGTCCGAAAGGAGGAATAGAACCTTGTTAGACATGGTTCGTTCGATGATGAGTCAAGCTGACCTTCCTTCTTCATTTTGGGGACATGCATTATTGAGTGCTGAATTTACACTTAACCGTGTTCCATCTAAATCGGTCGAAAAGACACCATATGAGATATGGACTGGGAAGCGTCCCAATTTATCTTTTATGAGAATTTGTGGTTGTGAGGCTTACGTGAGACGTGAAGCATCAGATAAACTCGGCCCTAAAATCCGACAAGTGCCTCTTTGTAGGATACCCTAAGGAAACTAAAGGGTATTATTTCTATAATCCTTTAGAGCACAAAGAGTTTGTTGCTCGGACTGTTATTTTTCTAGAAAGAGAATTTATTTCTAGAAGAATTAGTGGGAGAAAAATAGAACTCGAAGAAGTTTGAGATATAGAGGCTGAGATGGAACAAGGACAGGAACCTCAAGATGTTGTGGATGAGAATCCTGTGCCTGTAACACATGGACCGCGTAGGTCGGATAGGACTCCGTATGAGCCTGAGAGATGTGAATTTCTCATGACTCATACTGGAGATGTGATGCTCATAGATAAGGATGAGCCCACTTTTCTATCAGCAGGCCATCACGGGTCCGGACTCTAAGAAGTGGCTGGAAGCCATGAATTCGAAAATGGAATCCATGTATCAAAACAAGGTATGGACCTTGGTTGGTCCACCTGAAGGGGTAAAACCCATAGGGTGCAAGTGGGTCTTTAAGAAAAGGACCCACATGGATGGTAATGTGATTACCTATAAAGGGCGATCGGTGGCGAAAGGTTCATAGTATTGACTATGATGAAAATTTCTCGCCAGTTGCCATGGTTAAATCCATCCGTATTCTGTTGGCTATAGCTGCATACCATGATTATGAGATATGGCAAATAGATGTCAAAACCGCTTTCCTTAATGGAAATTTTTTAGAGGATGTGTACATGACACAACCTGAAGGTTTTGTCGATCCAGAGAATGCTAATATGGTATGCAAGTTGCAAAGGCCCATTTATGGACTGAAGCAAACTTCTAGGAGTTGGAATCTTCATTTAATGAAGTAATCAAAGAGTTTGATTTCATAGTGGGAGCACTGTTGTTTTCTACTCATTGGGAATGACATTCCGACACTATAGTCTATAAAGACTTGGTTAGGGAAGAATTTCTCGATGAAGGACTTAGGAGAAGCTGCCTATGTGTTAGGTATAAAGATCTATAGAGATAGATCCAAAAGGCTTCTCGGGCTAAGTCAGAGTACGTATATTGACAAGGTACTAAAGAGGTTTAGCATGCAAGATTCCAAGAAAGGATTCTTGCCTATGCACATGGCGTATCTCTCTCTAAGAATCAATGTCCTAGTACATCAAAGGAAAGAGAGCGGATGATTAAGATCCCTTATGCTTCGGCAATAGGATCTATCATGTATGCCATGCTATGTACTCGACCGGATGTCGCTTATGCTTTGAGTGTCACAAGCAGATATCAATCTGATCCCGGTGAGAGTCACTGGACAGCGGTTAAGAACATCCTTAAGTACTTGAGAAGGACTAAGGATGCATTTCTTGTCTATGGAAGCGTTGATGAGCTTGTTGTAAAGGGTTACACAGATGCTAGCTTCCAAACTGACAGGGATGATTTTAGATCGCAATCAGGTTATGTGTTTTGTCTTGGAGGTGGTGCTGTTTGCTGGAAGAGTTCCAAGCAAGAAACAGTTGCCGACTCTACAATTGAGGCTGTACAAAGTTCCTTCTGAGAACTATGTAACAGATCCTTTGACTGAGCCTTTCACACAGCGGAAGCATGATGGTCATGCAACATCCATTGGTATTAGATACATGGATGATTGGCTTTAGTGCAAGTGGGAGATTTTTAGTAATATGCCCAAAAGCCAATCAATGGATGATCGTATGTAGTCATGTATATACATTAAGGTTATTCCAATAAATATGATTATGAGATAATCGCTTGCACATATTTATAACCTTAGAATACTTTGTATTCTTAAATGTCCCTAGTCGATTATTATCATGGATGGGTTGTGATAATAAATAAAGACTAGCGTATGTTGAGAATTATACGAGATATTAATTCTACATAAGGGTACAAGTTAGAGAACTTGTGGACTGGACCGACCCACATAAGAACCCTACATGGAACGTTATATGATTGTCATTAGTGGTTCTTATATGTATTGTCCTTAGACCTGAGATCATCAAGGTTCCCAACATATGAGTCGTATACTTTGATATTATTCCTAGTCATCCGTAACTGGGTGGACTTAAGGGTAATCATTGGGTATATGATGAATGTGTAGTGGGTTTTGATTGATCAAGATGGGATTCGTCCGACCCATATAACGGGTATATTATCAGATGGGCCTCTTGATAGAGTTGAACTGTAAATGCATGGCCACGCTCGGATTATATGATATGGTGATATCATGAGTATCCGTTTTACAAAGTTAACTCGGGAATCAAGAAACTAAGATTAAACATATACGAGATTGACATTTTCCATGTCTCGGTTTAATCTTGATAATGGGACGAAAGGACAATGACATGTTCCGAGGCATATAGAATCAGTACTGATCTTGTCGTTCGGGTAGCAATGATGTGTTGCTAGACGCCGCTCTTTGCTTATAATTGTAAAATGAGATTTTACAATTATTGCCGAACGTTACAAGTGCCTACAGGGTCACACACATAGAATCATTGATTCGAGCAGGTGGTTGAACCGTGGTTGGACCATGGTTCGACTGGGTATGGTTGGACCATGGTTGGACCGTGGTTGGACCAGGGTCGTTTTGGGCTGCTTTGGTTCAGTTATTGACAGAATTATTGGACCAAATTAGTGCTGTGATGAGTGTTTTTACTTTAGTGGAGACATGGTTATGTGGAGACATAATCATAAAAGATAATGGGCCAATATGTTGGTCATTATCCCATTGTCTCTTAGCACTAATTGGGGTAGAGTAATCAGATTACTCTTGACCCTTCTCACTCTCTCTTGCATTCTAAATTCTGGGTTTTTCAGAGAAAGAAACACACACACTTCTTCCTCTCTTCTTTATGAAAGAAAGAGATACCATAAACACCACATATAGCACCCGGAAATCCGTAGCTAGCACTATGGTTCGGGAGTGCTCGGGGGTTGGAGATCGTGAGACGATTTCGGCCGGTGATTGACGGTTCGTGTGGATACCATAGAGGAGCAGGATATCCTTCCGGCTCTAGCTGATTCGCTTCTTCAGTTAGGTGAAAGATCCTAACCGTTTCAGGTATGTTTGTTTTTGTTGTTCGGTTTAGTTGCTTCACTTGGATCCTCCAAAGTTTCCGGGTCTTTCCGCAGCACTTGATTGTCAAGTTTACATGCCCGGATACTTACACTGGAACCTCGCCGAATTCTGGCCAAGCACTGTTCACGCAGGCAATAACATTCCTAAAATTCATCACACATTCCATCATCAACACGTCAGTCCCGAAAGCAGCATCTCCCCTGCCGTTTGAAGCTTGCCGTCATCAACATCACAACAATTACCATCGCCCATTTGCCATCATCATCTTCTGTCTACGGCCAACACCCAAGAACCATCGTCAACACATAGATTTAATCAATCACCAAGCCACAGCCAAACACAACCAAGACCCAATTTGTTCAGTCACACACCAATCGGGTTAGGAAAAGAAGGGAAGAGAAAGGAAGAGGCAGAGATCGTCGCTGGGTCTTACCCACACAACCACGCGGTGGGCGACAACGAGCAGCAAATCGTGGTGGAGACCAGAGGCGAAATCGTGGCGGTGGCACGCGTTGCAGAAGAGAGGGAGGGGAGATCGTCTCCTGGGCACGGTGGAGGCTTGAGCCTTGTCCCGCGGTGATGTCGAGCTCGTCGTGGCAGCGACGTCATCGCTGGGCTGCTGTGGCCATGGAGGTGTGAGGCGAGAAAGGGAAAGGAAACGAAGGGAAAGGCAGGGGTGGCGGTGCAGAGGTGCAGGCGAGGTGGAGATGAGGCGGCGCTCAGAGGTAACGGTGCCGGCCTCGTCAGCGAAGGGAAGAGGAAGGAGAAGAGTAAAGGAAAGAGGAAGAGGCATCGGGTCGGCGGTTCATAGGTGGTTGGTGTTGGCTCGGTGGAGAAAAGGAAAGAAGGCAGAGGAAGGAGATGGGGGAAGAAGAGAGAGAAGTTAAGAAAATTATGGGAGGGAGGGTTTGATGGGTGGGTGGTGTCAGGAAGGAAGGAGAAGAAAAAGGGAAAGAGGGGAGGAAGGAGACGAGGAAGGTGGGGAAGGTCAGGAGGAAAAAATGAGAAAAAGAACAAATGAGAAAAGAGAGGAGAAAAGGATGGTTGTCGGGCAATAATTTTGCCCCGACGACAACGAAACGACGTCGTTTAGACATTTACTGTGCTGTCAAGTCAACACTCTCAAAAGCCTTTGGTCAAAACGTAGCCATGGTTGTGTTTCATGTTTTGGCTTAGCCAAAACTATGTCGTATCGGACGAAACAACACTAAACCTTGTGTTTTGACATTAACTTAACATTTGTAAAACATAAACATAATTTAACAATTATTCTTTTATAAAATTCAAAATAAATCTCCAAAGATTTATCATGGAAATAAAAGATGAAATCCTATTTTAAATTATAATCAGTAAATTACTGCAACAAAAATATCCCGGCATAATAATAAAAGAATTATTATTAATGTTGATTAGTAAAATAATAATAACAATAATGGTAACCATATTAACAATAATAATAATTTTGAGAGTTGTAAAAATAATAGTGAAAATATTGAAAAAAATTTCACTCGGATTGGTAAAATTTTTGATTAACCACGATAAAATTTTATTAACCACCGTAAAAGTCAAAACAACTTGGTAAAAATCACGAAAAATTTACCCGGGTCGTTACATTTACATTATTACTAAAGCCCTATTTTTTTGTTTTTCCCTTTTTTTATACCACACCCCAAACTTTCACAATTTACAATGGCCGACAAATATGTTTTGAATAAATAGGACAATCATATATGTTGGTTCAGCATAAGTGTAATCTTATATTAATCCAAGTTAGATATGTGTTTTTTGGTTTGACTTATGTGTTTATGCATAATTCGGTTTAATTTTTATGATTATGAATGATTTTCATTAATTAAAGTTTAATGATGATAAAACTTTAGAGTATCATATCTTAGATGCTATATTTCTGAGGATTTCTTTTTATATGTGATCAACTCTAGAAAATGGATAGATTTATGTGCAAAGTGATGGTAGTTAGATGTCGCTTTAGTGGACTTAGTGGCTTTGATCCTTATATTTATCTAACTCTCTCCTAGGTAGTCAAAGAAACCTAGTATTCTACTTTTTTAAAAAAGTGGGGCACATTGATTCAATTCTAGTACAACTCTCTGCTAGTGGAGTCTCTTAACGTCAAATAATTTGGCGCCTGTCATGCCAAATTTTAATGCACTGTTCTATAGCAGTTGCTCTTGGAAGCTTCCATCCCTTATGCATCTATATAAGGAGGAGTGTTTGAAGAACCCAACTAGAACTGCCTTCTGAGAAATCTGAGTTATATTAAGCTTTAAATCTTGTTCGTTTGCAGTTCTCAAGTGTGCTTCCAAAGTGTAATCATTTTATAGTGTGCTTAATTGTAAATCCTCTTGAGTAGGTAACTCATGGAAAAAAGAGTCAGAATTACGTAGTGTCTCGTAGGATAAGGGGATAGCCTTATTGGATTGTTGTATAGCAAGGATTGGGTGACCTTTGTGGTGGGTGAGAAGTTGTAGCTTAGCCAAGGTAAAAACTTAGCCAAAGTAAAAACTTATATTAAAGATTTTTAGTTGATTCAATGAAAAACTAAGGTTAGTATGGTTTTAGAAATCTCAAAGGAGGATACCTGATTAGTGGAAGTACTCCTAAGTAAGGAACCACTATAAAATCTATGTCCAAACTTGTCTCTTCTCTTGATTAGCACTCTCTGAATTCTTCTAGTTCAGATATAAGTGCGATTCGGTATTAGTGTAAATAATTTTGCGATTAAATTGAAAAGGACTAATTTGGGCCTTCAATATCTTCCCGGTAGTAAAACAAAGAAATGGTGTCGTTTAACTCTCTTATACTCAAATAATCATCTTATTGTTTATACTTGGTGAAAAAAAAATTCATAATGCATTATTATCATGCTATGTATTAAAAATATAAATATTACAAAAATAAAATATGAAGATATTGAGGAAAAAAATAATAAAATATTTAACCTTATATAATCTTTTGAACAATAGGAAAAAATTTATTACATTAATCGTAAAACATGATCTATCTATACTATATATAAAAGCACGAAGATAACGAAACAAGCACAGCGAAACAGAAAAATTATTAAAATACCCCTACTTTATTATTATATATTATTATTAATAAAAGTATTATTTTTATGACCAATCCATCCATTAGTAGCCGTTCCCTACCCCTACTTCTTTATTATAAACATTATATATTATTATAACTATAATGCAAATTCCCTTTCTCGTATGACCAATTCTTAATAGAAGTATTATTTTTACGATCAATCCTTCCATTAGTAGCCGTTCCCTACCCCTACTTCTTTATTGTATACATTATATATTATTATAACTATAATGCAAATTTTCTGGTTTTTTTTCGTATGACCCAATTCTTCAATTAGTAGCCGACTAGGAATAGAAGTATTATTTTTATGACTGGAAGCCCCATGCATATATACCCATAATATTATTTTTTCATTTCAAAAATTCTTACTGGGAACCCTCCTTGCAATTATCCCTACCTCTTGCAATTGTAATGAAACGCCCGACCCGAATTTACCGTACATAGTAAACACGTGCCGGAACTGTATCGACCTGACCAAATAAAGCCCAGCATACAGTGTATACAACAGAAACTCGGGCTCAACAGCCCAAAATAAAAAAAAATATCAATAACGTCATAACCGGCTCAATGGCCCAACAATAGCAAAAGTAGCACAGCGGAAGACTTAATAACTCACAAAGACATTGTATGCGACACATGATGCAAACTATGGATCCAAGTCCTGTCCAAGGGATAACGCCGCAGCCTGTCTGGAATGCACCAAACCTGTACCACAAATAACTCATCCTACGAGATGAAAGCCCGCAGGTGAGGGGTGAGTCCGAAGTGCTCACCGACGAAGGATAGACAATCAATATGCAACACTATGATTACTCAAGGTCGAAGACAGGCAAAAACCACCAAAATAAAACAAATCAAAGACTCAAATAAAATTCCAATTTCCAATTTTATCTTTCCGGGCCCCGTCACGGATAAGCTAGAGGTCAGACCTAGTTATCAACATACTTCGGGTGCCAGACCAAATCCAAGAGAACCCAATGATCAACATCCCAAAAATAAGAACCCAGGGATAGACATCCCAAAAATAATCACGGGATAGACATCCCAAGCATAGACATGTTTATCACAAGTAACCCAGGTCATGGCCACCACAAAATAGTCTTAAACCATCGAGTCGTACCACTACTTATCACGTGAAAATTATATTATCATCATTCAAGATCAATTCACAGGGATCAACATCCCTAACCAAAATATCGGGATAGACATCCCTATCCAAAACCGAGGATCGACATCCTGACCACAATTTATTATTTAATCCATTATTCTTAATACCCAAAAGACACAGTGATAAATATCCAAAAACTCAATCAAGATACTGGGATAAACATCCCGACAACAATCAAGACAATGGGATAAACATCCCAAAATAAACCACAACAAATGCAACAACCAACAATGCAATATTCATCAAACACAATAACCGAGTAATACAGGCACATATTGAAGGAAATCCATCCTCACCTTGGCCGATTACTCAACTCCGGAGACAATGACCGGTCCAAAGCCGGCTCCTCGGGAAACTGCCCGATATCAAACCTATACAACAAAATAGTATATGTTCACATAAGATGCACATAAGAGTATGCCATGATGCCAGTACTGCGAAATAACCCATCCCGGTTCAAATCCTTTATTATCATCTTTTATTGAAAATATTATACCATACGTATATCCGAATATAATTTCGGTACAACACTTTAAATAAGACTTTTTTAAAAAAAATATATTTTTATAAAGTAATTATTTTTTTTCAAAAATATAATCACCTTAATTTTCTAGAAAAATAATAACATATATATAATTTCCAGAATATACATATCATGTTATAAACATAATAATAATTTTCAAAACAATAATATAATTATCTTTAATTCCAAGAATCAAAGTATATATACATATATATATAGTTTCCAGAATACCAAAATCCATACTAACAGATTTTCTCAAAATATATATCTTCCCAGAGTTATATTCACGCAGAAATAAATATATTTACATATATATATCTTTTTCCAAATAACAATTTCTAAAAAAAATAAAACATAGTTATTTTATTTACAAAGAATAAAAGTATACACATGTATATACCATAATCTAAACTTACTATATTTTTCAGAACATATGTATATATTTTTTTCAGAAATTAATACCAGTAAATTAGATATGTAAATATGTATATATATATATATATATATATGTTTTTTTTATTTTTTATAAGGTCAACCCGGATCCTGGTCGGTCAACCCAACCCAGAACCAGGCTCGACCCAGTCACGACCCACCTGTGAAAACAGGTTGCTCACCTTGATGACGGCGGCGGCGCGACTGACGCGAAGAGAAGGAAGCCGCGAGGAAGGCGAGCTCGAGGCGACTCCAAGGGCGGTAGAAAGGCGGCGCGAGGCGTCACGGCGGCTGAGCAGAGCGGAGGAGAAGAGGATCCGCGGGTCGCACGGTGGGTCAACGCTCGCCGGCTGTGCGTCTCGCGGCGGAAGGCGACGGGGGCGACGGCTTCGAGGTCGCCGTGCGGGCGGTGCGTCGAGAGGCGGCGTCGAACGGCTTCGCGTGAACAGTGATGGCTGGGGGGTAAAGATGGTGACACTGTGCATTTTCCTTTTTGTTCCATTTTTCTTCTTCTTTCTTTTTTTTTCCTTTTCCTCTCCTTTTTTTCTCTCTTTTTCTTTTTCTTCTCCTCTTCCTCTCTTCTCCTGGTATCTTCTTCTTTTATAACCGTGAAATCACTATGCAACATGTGACGATCAATAATGCAGCTTGACTACATTATGGAGCGAGTCCGGTCTGGACCAGAAAATAACTGATACCCCCTTAGTTATTTTCCGGTGTGATTTCCTAAGGATTTCGGGACCCGAAAAATACCGACTTTGGCCCGAAAAATCCACGGAAAAATCACGAGCGCGGGAAAAGCCTCGGTTACGAAAAATGACGCACGATTTACCTTGAATTAATTACCCAAGATTAATTCTACAGTAAATCACGATAAAAAGACTTTTACAGTCTCGGTAAAAATCCAAATTTTTACCCGGGCTGTTACAGTCTACCCACCTTAAAAAGAATTTCGTCCTCGAAATTCTTTTATATCCGTGGGTCCTACCACGATAAGCTTCTGGCACACTCTGCCAAGTGTCCAAACTCAACGCGAGATACCGCTTATACCCTTAAGCGACATCTCGTCCTCTATAAAAACCGAACCTCATGACTGGCAAACTCACACACAGCCATGGACTCTCCACTGAGAACAAGGACGACCTCAAACTCCGAGGACAACAGCTACATCGGTGGTACTGCTTTCCCGACAAGCTCCGATGAAGAACCGCCAAAGAAGCGCTTCAAGACAAACATCATCGGCCTGAAAGAGCACATGGTCGTCTCCAGCAGACGGCATAAGAAGCGTGCTCCCAAAGAAGCTGAGGATCGGAAGGGCAAAGAAACGGCTGAAAGCAGCACTCCGCAGCAGACACTGACGCAGCTGAACGTCTCACTGAAGAAGATCAGCTCGGCGGTGATGCAGATAGAACTAGCTTGCGCGAAACTCTTTCCTCACATGAAAAACGTCCAAAAACTTGTAAAAGATCTAGAGAAGCATGTAACTCAATAGAGTACCTCTTCTCTGTATTGTAAAACCGTTATGAAATAAATAAAATAAGTTTTCTTTTTAAATCAAAATCTCTTATGTTACGAAATCTTATGTTAAGATATGAAAAAAAATCATGTTTAACAGAAAAGCAAAATATTAAAAGCAAAACGAAACCATCAAAAAGGAAAATAAAATCAAACATAAAGATGTTAAAAACAGAACCAACAAAAAGAAATAAAACCATCATAAATAAATTAAAAAAAAAACAAAACAAAACTTGTTTAACAAAACCAAAACATAAAGAAGTTAAAACAAAAACATATTTTCATGATCGGCGCTCTAGATCGGTCGCAAACATCCTCGATCCCGAGAAACGTGACATGCATAGCTAACGGTGACGTCGGTTTCCCTCGTGAAAATGACGTCCGTTAACTGGCAAGGCGATGATCACGAGAACGTCCTGTGTCCCTCGAAAGAAACGTACCCACTTGTTCACAAATTCCGCATGAGCCAAAAATGTCTGTCAAGTCTCGTATCCCTCCATGGTGTCCGAACAGGTGTAAGCTTGTCGCACTTGCGCTCTACTCGAGGTACGGCCCCATCAGTCTAGCCTCAACGGTCACGGATGCATGTGATAAAAGATGTGGAAAATAATGAAAACCATAAAAAAGAAACGCCAAGGTAGCCAGGGCATTAGAAAATCGTGAGATGGGAAGGGACGGAAAAACACTTGCATTGGTAGCCCAAAAAACGTATAAAGGAATGAAGCAATGGCAAACTTTTCAAAAAGCAAAATCTTGAAAATCGAAAATAGTAATCACGCTCCCCATAAGAGTATAAAAGACGGAGTGGTGAGGTGTAAATCATCAAAAGAATTTGAGAGAGAGTTTGCAACACGATTGAAAAAAATGAACACAAAAACACGTTCAGAAAAACACAAAATCGCCAGGTCAGAATGCCTGCTCCATCATCCGTCTTCTTCGTCGAAGGTGCCAATCTAGGTAGAAGAAACCGGCTGGCCTACAGCATGATCAACGAACGTCCAGAAGAACTACCGAACGAGCTCGGCAGAATGCCCCGTGTGGTATTCGTCGACGAACTCTACTCATCGAGGTTCTTCGTCACTCCCATGGAAGAGACGTTCTTCCTAGAGGACCATGGCACCCTGAGAACCTCCTTCTACGGCTCGGCCAACTCCGTGATGTTTTTCATTTCTGAAAGACTTCAGGAGTTCAACCTAGAGTCCACTTGCCATTTCCTGGAGCAAGGTACGTACTACCAACTCTCGATGACGGCCCAGGGCATGCCCAGAGTCACTCGGCTACCTACAACTTGGCCAAAGGCCCGACTACTGGTGTGGAACTGTAGAGGAGTCGCTAGGCGTTCCCAGGAGTTCTCGCGTACCTTGAGGGACCTGAAGAACCAATACAAGCCCAACATGGTTCTTCTCACGGAGACCCAGTGGCAGCCTGAAGACGATCACGGTCTCATCCCACTCCGGTTCCCTCAAGCAAACTGGTTCGAGCTTTCCGGCCAGAACAACACAGGCGGCATGTGGTTCTCGTGGAGCGACAGCATCCAGGTCAACATCAACAATGACCCCAACAGCTTTAGGGTCAACGTCGTTCCGAGAAGATGAATGTATTTTTATTTTTTATAAAATCTCAATGTAATATTTATGTTTGTAATGAAAATATTAGTATTATTAATAATATTTATATTTCCGCTTATTTATGGCATCATTTACCTCTCATGTGAATGTTCTGCGACAGCTGGCGTCCCTTGACTGGATCCATAATGCACTAACTAAATGATATAAAATAATAAACAAATGGAGCGAACTATGCAAACAAGAACAACAAACACACAAGGACTGCCCAACAAGACCTAACGCCCGCTCCACAACCAAAATGAAACACCCCGACCCGTGTTTACCGTACATAGTAAACACGTGCCGGAACTGTATCGACCTGACCAAATAAAGCCCAGCATACAGTGTATACAACAAAAACTCGGGCTCAACAGCCCAAAATAAAAAAAAAATTAATAACGTCATAACCGGCCCAATGGCCCAACAATAGCAAAAGTAGCACAGCGGAAGACTTAATAACTCACAAAGACACTGTATGCGACACATGATGCAAACTATGGATCCAAGTCCTGTCCAAGGGATAACGCCGCAGCCTGTCTGGAATGCACCAAACCTGTACCACAAATAACTCATCCTACAAGAAGAAAGCTCGCAGGTGAGGGGTGAGTCCGAAGTGCTCACCGACGAAGGATAGACAATCAATATGCAACACTATAATTACTCAAGGTCGAAGACAGACAAAAACCGCCCAAATAAAACAAATCAAAGACTCAAATAAAATTCCAGTTTCCAATTTTATCTTTCCGGGCCCCGTCACGGATAAGCTAGAGGTCAGACCTGGTTATCAACATACTTCGGGTGCCAGACCAAATCCAAGAGAACCCAAGGATCGACATCCCAAAAATAAGAACCCAGGGATAGACATCCCAAAAATAATCACGGGATAGACATCCCAAGCATAGACATGCTTATCACAAGTAACCCAGGTCATGGCCACCACAAAATAGTCTTAAACCATCGAGTCGTACCACTACTTATCACGTGACAATTATATTATCATCATTCAAGATCAATTCACAGGGATCAACATCCCTAACCAAAATACCGGGATAGACATCCCTATCCAAAACTGAGGATCGACATCCTGACCACAATTTATTATTTAATCCATTATTCTTAATACCCAAAAGACACAGTGATAAATATCCAAAAACTCAATCAAGATACTGGGATAAACATCCCGACAACAATCAAGACAATGGGATAAACATCCCGAAACAAACCACAACAAATGCAACAACCAACAATGCAATATTCATCAAACACAATAACCGAGTAATACAGGCACATATTGAAGGAAATCCATCCTCACCTTGGCCGATTACTCAACTCCGAAGACAATGACCGGTCGAAAGCCGGCTCCTCGAGAAACTGCCCGATATCAAATATATACAACAAAACAGTATATGTTCACATAAGATGCACATAAGAGTATGCCATGATGCCAGTACTGCGAAATAACCCATCCCGGTTCATATCCTTTATTATCATCTTTTACTGAAAATATTATACCGTACGTATATCCGAATATAATTTCGGTACAATACTTTAAAGAAAACTTTTTTTAAAAAAAATATTTTTATAAAGTAATTATATTTTTTTCCAAAAATATAATCACCTTAATTTTCTAGAAAAATAATAACATATATATAATTTCCAGAATATGCATGTCATGTTATAAACATAATAATAATTTTCAAAACAATAATATAATTATGTTATAAACATAATAATAATTTTCAAAACAATAATATAATTATCTTTAATTCCAAGAATCAAAGTATATCTACATATATATATATATATTTTCTAGAATACTAAAATCCATACTAACAGATTTTCTCAAAATATATATCTTCCCAGAGTTATATTCCAGCAGAAATAAATATATTTACATATATATATCTTTTTCCAAATAAAAATTTCTAAAAAAAATAAAACATAGTTATTTTATTTACAAAGAATAAAAGTATACACATATATATACCATAATCTAAACTTACTATATTTTTCAGAACATATGTATATATTTTTTTTCAGAAATTAATACCAGTAAATTAGATATGTAAATATGTATATATATATATATATGTTTTTTTTATTTTTTATAAGGTCAACCCGGATCCTGGTCGGTCAACCCAACCCAGAACCAGGCTCGACCCAGTCACGATCCGCCCGTGAAAACGGGTTGCTCACCTTGATGACGGCGGCGACGCGACTGACGCGAAGAGAAGGAAGCCGCGAGGAAGGCGAGCTCGAGGCGACTCCAAGGGCGGTGGAAAGGCGGCGCGAGGCGTCATGGCGGCTAAGCAGAGCGGAGGAGAAGAGGATCCGCGGGTCGCACGGCGGGTCAACGCTCGCTGGCTGCACGTCTCGCGGCGGAAGGCGACGGCTTCGAGGTCGCCATGGCACGGCGAAGGCGATGGTGTGGGCGGTGCGTCGAGAGGCGGCGCCGGACGGCTTCGCGTGAACAGTGATGGCTCGGGGGTAAAGGTGGTGACACTGTGCATTTTCCTTTTTTTTCATTTTTCTTCTTTTTCTTCTTCTTCTTCTTCTTTTTTCTTCTCTTTTTTTCTTTTTTTTTTCCTTTTCCTCTCCTTTTTTTTCTCTCTTTTTCTTTTTCTTCTCCTCTTCCTCTCTTTTCCTGGTTTCTTCTTCTTTTATAAACGTGAAATCACTATGCAACATGTGACGATCAATAATGCAGCTTGACTGCATTATGGAGCGAGTCCGGTCCGGACCAGAAAATAACTGATACCCCCTTAGTTATTTTCCAGTGTGATTTCCTAAGGATTTCGGGACCCGAAAAATACCGACTTAGGCCCGAAAAATCCACGGAAAAATCACGAGCGCGGGAAAAGCCTTGGTTACAAAAAACGACGCCCGATTTACCTTGAATTAATTACCCAAGATTAATTCTACAGTAAATCACTGTAAAAAGACTTTTACAGTCCCGGTAAAAATCCAAATTTTTTACCCGAACTGTTACATGTAGTATAATTATTTGCCAACTAGGAATAGAAATATTGCCGACTAATTGGAATAGAAGTATTGCCGACTAGTAATTGTAAAGTATATATAAAAGTATATAACCCTCTTTTCAATTATAAAAAAAAAACGAAACAAAGCCCTTCCTGCAACTTAATTGATTTAAGTAGTGACGACTTCACTTTCTGGTTCGTTATACTACAGATTCCTTTTTTTCTCAATTTTTAGGTATTTTATTCTATTACTTTCTTATAAAATTCTACGGCCCATTGGGTCTATGTTAGCAAGGATTTATGTTTCCATGGAAGCCACATGCATATATATCCATAATATTATTTTTTCAATTCATGCAATTATTTTGTCATAAAATCCTTACTAGGGATTATTTTTTCAATTCATGCTTTGCCAATCTCATCATCTCCAATAGCTCCAAAGTTTGTATTTCTTTTTAAATTATTTCATTGCAAGAATATATATTTCATTCTCTTTTTTATCTATTTGTTTTTTTATTATTTTAATTGAGGATAATTGAAATGAAATTATTATTGATATAAATTTTTTATTTGTTATTAATTAATTAATTAATTAATTAATTAATTAATTTCTTTTTCTCTGATATTTGAATTTGATTTTTTCATAATTATTATGGCTCCAGAAAGAAAAAAAGGAACTTGCAATAATGGACTGAATAACAGAGACAAGCTTATATGGCAACAAGTATACAGAATAGAAGGAAAAAAAATCTTGAAAATATCTCATGTGATGAATCAACTTCATAAAATGAATAGAGTCAGTCTTATATTCCAAGAAACATACAGAATAGAGGAACATACAATAATCGATTGACTGAACAACAGAGACAAGCTTATATTGCAAGAAGTATACAGAATAGAACGAAAAGGAATCTTGAAGATATCTCATGTGATGAATCAACTTCACAAAATAAGCAAAGTCAAGCTTATATTTCAAGAAACATACAGAATAAAAAGAAAAGGAATCTTGGAAATATCTCATGTGATGAATCAACTTTACAAAACGATAATGATAAGAGGAAAAAGAGAGGACATAATGCCTCCATGTACCCCAAGGCTTTATCTACTCCATATACCAACCAAGTTTAGTAACTATTATGAAAATTATTTGCTTTATTATTTTCTGAAATTAATTATTAAGAATATTAATATTTATAGTACCTTTATTTCTAGACATGATAATATAAGAGATTGCTAATATAATTTGTTCTTAAATTGGTTTAAGAATCACTGAGTTTTGCCCTTCATGTTCTTTATCACACAAGCTTGCAAACATTTCACCTTGTGCCTATTGCGGTGCTAAAAAGTTTTAGTTTGAAACGGATTCATTTTGCTGTAGTAATGGACAAGTGCATTTGGCTTCACCAAACTACGATGATAATTTGTATAACTTATTTATATCTCCAACAAAAGAAGCACAAGAATTTCGGAGAAATATCAGAGCATATAACAGTATTTTTTCATTTACATTTTTTGGTATTAAATTGGATAAGGAACTTGCATTGTGAAAACAAGGAGTCTATACATCAAAGTACAAGGCCAGATTTACCACAATTTGCCGAGTTTGATGCCAACAGAAAATAGCCCCAAATATATTGACGTTGCCTAAGTGTCTTTTCTTTTTATTTTCTGTTGTACAGGTGATGTTGTTAATTTCTGCTTCAGACAAAGATGAATCAAAGTTGACAGACTGATAAGAGAAATTTGAAAGCATGAGATTAGGACAGGATGCGCTACTAACCCTTTTCTAGTTTTCTATTTTTTAATTTCTTTTGCATCGTGTATTTTTCTTCTGGATGCGCTACTAACCCTTTTCTATTTTTCTATTTTTTTTTCAAGCGTGTATTTTTCTTATATCTTGTATGTGAATTAGATAAATCGTGCTTAGGTTATTGGATGATGACCTTTTGTTCATGGGGCTTGGAATTAATTTATGATTCCCATATACGACATAATTTTTTTAATCCCAGAAAGATAGCTGCTATTATAAATAATCCAAATCTCAAGTTCACATATGCTCACACCTATATATACGATATAACTGAGCCATTGCATTAGTAGCTCATTAATTAGGGTGCCATCTCTTCCCATATCACTTATAAAGATTTGATTTAATTAGTTCTTGATATTTTGGATAGAGTAAACAACATTGATAGTTACACGTCCAGACAAGTAAGATTGAATAATTAGGAATATTTTACTCTACAGTTAAATCATCTATTCAATTTGGTTTTTTCTAATCAATTTCAATGTTATTTTTAAGTGATTAAAAAAATAATCAGAAATTATTTTACACTATATTTAAATCCTCTATTCAATTTGGTTTTGTTAATTCGATTTTAATGTTATTCTTAATAATAGGCGAGCTAAAGTGCATCCCCATCAATAAATTACAAGAAAAAATGCTGAAAACCCCAAAGAAGTTCAACCTTAAAGTATTGGTAATGATGCGAGGCTCTATAAATTCCTATAGCAATGAAAGATTAGAAGGCATGGAAAGTTATTTTCGTAGGTAATGAGGTAAAAATACATTACAAAAAAATATGCATATCTATTATTTATTCAATTTAATAATATTTAAACTACAAATAATATTCATATTTTAATATTAATTTTTTGCTCACATCTAAAGGGAACAAGGATACAAGTTACAATATTTAGCGAAGGACTGGCGAAATTTAGAGATATGCTTTAGGAAGATAAAACTTACTTCATTATGAATGGAACAGCAAAAAGACCAAATCCAAAATATGCAACAGTCAACCAAAATGTGGAAATAATATTATCAAAATCAACAATCGCAAAAGAGGCTCCAAGTCCTATTTCAACTGATTTGCTAAAATACAATTTTGTCGAGTTTGGTGATGTTGAGAACTATGAGAAAGGAAAGCTAATAGGTCAGTATACTAATCACTCATTAATTTAAGTAATTATATTTAATTAGAAAATCTAAATATTCAATAATATCTTCGAACAGACTTACTAGGAATTGTGATCAAGGTCAAGCACCAAACGGGTACAAACTAGAGCCAAAGAAGAGAATTGATATTGATGAATGAAAAGTAAGAAAAAAAATCCAATTTACATATAATAGCTTTTACCTATAATATTTATTTCAATTTAATACTGACTATCGTTTTATATTCAAGAATGAACAATTAACACTAATCCTATGGGGTGATATGGCGAAGCAGGAGGGTCAAAAATTATATGAAAATGAATCAGACATCAGAATAGGAGAATATAACAGTAAACGATTTTTTACATAAATTGTTTGGAAGCATTACATATATATATTAACTGAAAATTTTATATTTGACTCTCAGGCATGCTCCAGCTATCAACAAGCTATAGCAAAACCATCATGATAAATCCAAAAATACAAGAAGCCATCCATATTCAAGAGTGGTAAGTGTATTATTTGTTAAAGTTAAAAATGACCTTGAAAAAAATATATACTAATCTTTTAAAAACAGGGTTGGGAAAAGACAAAAAGAAGATATTCAGATTAAACAACAACTAAAAACAAAAAGGATGAGAGATGCAACCAAATTTACAATATGGGATATACAGAATATAGGTAGTGCAATAGCAGCAAAGGTAGGGGTATGTAAGTTTAATAATGTTAATGTATATACTTTCACAATAATATTTGCAAAATATTGGATGTATGCGGGTCATATGTTGTTCATTCCAAGCTAAAATTATCAAGGTAACAAACAAAGAAAAACCATGGTATCATGCTTGCAAAAGGTGTGGAAGGAAAGTAGATGTTTTAGACAGCAAAGCGCGATGTGAAGCAAAAAAATGCAATGGATAATTTGGATACAAACCAAGGTATGAGCATTATAAAAATCAAATAATGACTTATCTTTGCTAAACATTTATATTAAAACTTTTATTTAACATATCTAATTCATATCTTATAGGTACTTGCTAAGACTCGAAGTGTTTGACGGAAAAAATAATGCATTGGTAACCATATTCGACGAGGCACAAAGGATAATTGGATGCGATGTGACTGATTATATTGCGATGTTAGAAGATGAGGTAAATAATGAATGATAAGTAAAAACTAATCTATTTTTGAATAGGTATTTACAAATCTAAGTTTCTATTTTGTAGGCAAAGTAACAAAAAGAAAAGTTGACCGATTGTCAAGACGAAGAATACATTTTTTTAGTAAGGATGAATAAAGTAAAGGAATCGGATAGGGAAAAAGGAAAATTTGTTGCAGAGGAAGTGCGAAAGGCAATCGCTAAAGAACAAAATGAAAAAGAAGTTGGAATTGCAAGTTTAGAGATGAAAAAAGAAAAAAGAAAAAAGAAAAAAGTATCATCTGTATTGAAGATGAAGACAACTACGTACAACCAAAATTAAGAAGGAAAAAGAATAAATTATTAGTATTAACTTATATACAACTATTATTATAATTATTATTTTAAGGATATGTTATTAATTTTTCATTAAAACAATGTTAAGATTTTATTATTATCCGTGAATGTTAGTATGAATAATTATTATTGATGAAAAAAATAATCATATTCATAATATTTAAACATAATACCATACCAATTGCATCGCACGTGAAAAAAAACTAGTAAGTTAAAAAAAAAAGATAGGGGATAGATAATTAATATAAGTTTTGAAAAGATCACGTCTCACCAAAAAATAAATGTAACAAATTTGACATGGAGTACAATGAATACTATAAAATTCATCATTAAGGAAGAAGTGCGGGAGAGCTATTGTGGTAATTGACCAGTCTTCTATTAAGTTACATAATCTTTTAAACCTTAAAATCTAAATCCTAAATCCTAAATGCTAAACCTTAAAAATTTTAAACCCTAACTATAAACCCTAAAATCCTAAACCTTAAACACACTATAAATCTTAGACCCTAAATCATAAACTTTAAAATCTTAAAATTCTAAATCCAAAAACCTTAAAAAACTAAATCCTAAATCCTAGATCCTAAAACCTTAATTTTTATATCCTAAACCTTTAAAATCTAAATCCACAAAACTTTAAACCCTAAATCCTAAATCTTAAAATTCTAAACTCTAAATACTTAAACCCCCCAAATTGGCCTACAGAGTCACACTATTCCGCATATGTGGTGTGATAACCTTAGTGCTACTTACCTTACAGCTAATCCAGTGTTTCACTCTCGCACCAAGCATATGGAATTTGATTTTCACTTTCTGTGACCTTGTTTCCAAGAAGTAGCTTTATGTTCGGTATGTTTCTTCTCATGCTCAAGTAGCAGATTACCAAGCTTCTCCCTAGTTTCAAATTCTTCGTAACAAGTTGCACCTATCCCTGGTACAACTTGAAGAGGAGTGATACGATATATATTATGTAATAATTGTTATGTAATTAGGGTTAAGATTACTAAGGGTATATACGTCATTGTGTTGGATACAAATATAAATTGTGATATCAATAATATACACAGCTTACTAAAGTATTACAACAGATTTCCTTAAGAATCCTAATTGATTATAATATGACTAATTTGACATTGGTAAATATATGCCACTTGATATAAAGTAAGCATATGAACCCAAAAAGGATAGCTAGGATCATTTATTATAGCAAAATTTATAGATTATGAGTATGCATATAAAAGGAAACAAGTTTCCACTTTCCGGAGAGATTAGTCCATTGGGATACTTTTCTAACATAAAAAAGGGTTTCCACTTTTCATATGTGTATTTGACATGTTTGATATATATATATATATGAAATAAGTCTCTATAAATTCAGAATCTGTTTATAATATGTTGGATACATGTAGAATCCCACAATAGAATTATGATTCACGTGCGTGAAAACCTCGTAATTTTCATGCATAATTACGTTGCATGTGTTCCAAATCTTGTAGATTTGTATGTTTATAGAATCATGTAAATGCATTTTTTTACATGTTTTACTTAAAGGAACATATTTTATGCATCGAATTCTAAATTTGAATTATTTAAATTATACGTTAAATTTTATGATAATCAAATTGTAATGGATGCTCATGCATTACGGGACTGCTGCGATTGGCCAAATTTATACTTTAGAATCATCCCGTGCATATAAAGGGAAATAAGTGTTGACCTTCAATATAGACATGTATAATATATGAGGGGACAACCTATCTAAAATCCTAAAACGAAAATTCGTTTGAGTCCCTATAACAAAAAAAAGCCTCATTCGAGTCTTATATCATTAATTAAGTGCACTGAACGAGTCCTTGAGTGCTTATCCATCCAATTTTTTTATTATTTTTACATATTTTTGATCCTTATAACTCTACAAAAATTTATCTTAGTCAGTATATTTTTCTAAATTTTTTGTTTTAATCCCTCCTAAAATAATAACAAAAATTCACAACACTAAATTCTAAACCCTAATTCCTAAAGTGAAAAAATCTAAAATCCTAAAATCTAAATCCTAAATATTAAATGCTAAACCTTAAAAATTTTAAACCCTAACTCTAAACCCTAAAATACTAAACCTTAAACACTAAAACCATAAATCTTAAATCCTAAATCATAAACTTTAAAATTCCAAATCCAAAAACCTTAAAACACTAAATCCTAAATCTTAGATCCTAAAACCCTAATTAACTTTATATCCTAAATCTTTAAACTTTAAATCCTAAAAATTTTAAACCCTAAATCCTACAATTCTAAACTTTAAATACTTAACCCCTAAACTCTAAAGCCTAAACCTTATAATCTAAACCATCAGGTTTAAATCCTAAATCCTCAAATGCTAAATCTTAAAAATCCTAACTCTAAACCTTAAACCTTAAAACCTTAAATAATAAACACTAAATCTTACAATTTTTAAATTCTAAACCCTAGAAACTTTAAACAATAAATCCCAAACCCTAAAAACCTAAACTCTAAATCCTAAACCCTCTAAACTCTAAACCTAAAAATTTTAAATCCTTAACTTAAACTCTAAACTTTAAATCCTCAACCATAAACTCTAAACCATCATCTTTAAACCCTAAATCTTAAAGCCCCTAAATGTTAAACTCTAAAAGCCCTAAGCCCTAACTTTAAACAAGAAAACCCTTAAGCCCTAAACCTTCAAACCTTAATCTTAAATCTTAAATCTTAAATCCTAAACTCATAACCCTAAAATCTTAAAACCTTAAAGTACTAAACCCTAGATCCTAAAACCTTAAAATTTAAATACTAAATCTCTAAACTCTAAATCCTAAAAAATTTAAATAGTAAACCCTAAATCCTAAAATCTTAAACTTTAAATCATAAAAATCTTAAACCCATCCTAAACTCTAGACCTTAAATCCTAAACCATAAATCCTTGACCCTAAACCCTAAAAGCTTAAAACACTAGACTCTAAAACCTAAGTCTTTAACCCAAAAATCCTAAAACCTTAAACCAAAATCCCTAAGCATTAAAATTTTAAAACTCTAAAACTTTAATCCCTTTTTTGTTTTAGCATTTAGGGCTAAAAGATTTAGAATTTAGAATTTTAGAAATTAAAGTAGAAGAAAAAGGATCAATAAAGAAGAAATGGAGGAAACTCCCTTTTAAGAGTTTTAGCATTTAAGATTTTAAGGTTTAAAATTTATGATTTATGGTTTGAAGTTTATAATTTATGGTTTGTGATATGGATTTTAAAATTAATTAAATAATATATGTAGTGCTATTATATTTCAAATTAACAAGTGGTGTGATGGGATGTTGTATTTCTCTTTGCTCTCCCCTTTCTCAATCCATTAGTTATGAAATACCATTGACTCTGTGCGTATTATCGATATCTCTACGTGCGATTCGTTTAAAAAGAAAAATTTCCTATTTTTTTTAATTATTTTGCGAGAGAACATAATGAATATTTTTAAAAAAATTATAAGGACTAAAATGATATAATGTAGAAATATAAGGACTAAAAAAATGTAAAAATAACTGAATGGAAAAACGCTGGAGGACTCACTTGGTATACTTAATCAACTCACATGAGGCATTTTTTTGTTTTGTTTTAGGACTTCCAATGGAGTTATCCGGATGTATATATATATATATATGTTATATACATATTGTGTAGTATAGAATCGCGTTTTTTTGGGGAACCGAGAATAGAATCTCTTTAGTTTCTAATTTTGGGTTCCGCCTTTTAGAAATTCCTTTATATTTATTAGGCTATACTGACAGATGACCATTTGCAGTTCTCCCAATTTTTTGTTTTCTTGGAAAACAACCATTTGCATTTTGATGCTTACACTACATGAATCAAATTGTAGTAGTAGTAGTAGTAGTAGTAGTAATTTTCACCAAAAGAAGGAAAATGGTGTAGTGGTGTAGTAGTTAGTACACCAGTATTACAATATTGTGGTTCACTGGTTTGTGTTTTTCTTCTTTTTTTGTGTTCGCTTCACTTCACTTCACTTCTTACAGAACAGGAACTGGAGTGGTGGTGTTTGGCAACTCAATTACGTACACACTCTAACTCTCCCACATAAGTTAGTTAACCAACCCTCCTCCTCCTCCTCCTCCTCCTCCTCCTGGGTCAAAAGAAATCAGTAGTTTTTTTTTTCTTTTTTTTTCCTTAAACCTGGACATGCTTATCTCGTAACAGAGGAGAGAGATAATCAAGAGATTTTTAGAATTTGCAAAGATTCAAATTCCGCTCGATACTCAATGAAATAAAAGAAATAATGATACTGTAAATCAGAATTTACACTCACACCAACCACCACCAATCACCATCATTACCTCTTAACCCCAACCCTAATCAATCAAAATTCAAAATAGATTTCCTTTTATTATATTAATATTAGTATTAGTATTCAAAAACCACCATAACCTCCTCCTCTCACTAGTCACTCTCTCTCTCTCTCTCGGGTGGGGGGTGTGAGAATTTATAAAGTCTTGACCTTTTGTCTTTTCTCGTCTTCCGCTTTTCTTCTTCTTCTTCTTCTTCTTCTTCTTCTTCTTCTTCTTCTTCTTCTTCAGTTCCCTTGCCACATTGACATATACACACCACACTACTATGCCAGTGACAGTGGTGCATCCCTACGGCGTCGTTGTATCCCATTAAACTCTCTTCTCTCGGCTTCTCTGCTCTTGCATTTGGTAAACACATTATTTCAGTTATTTGTTTGCTTTTTCTTTTTTCTTTTAATTCTTCTTTTCATTTTTTTTTTGTTTGGGTCCGTATCTATTTATCGTCGGGGGTCTCAAGCCTTGAATGGATGATTGAATTGCAGGGTTGTTGATCGGAGGGTTAGGGTTTTTCCGGGTGGGGTGGGTGGGGGCGGGGTTTTTGAGTAGAGATGAGGAAGGGGTTGAGATCCGGCGTCAAAGCGGAAGCGCGGCGTGATTCCGGCCTCGAGAAACACCCCAAGACGAGTGAGGCGGCGCCGGCATTGGTCTCCGATGATAGTGACGGTAGTGGTGGTGATGGAGGAGAGAGGAAGAGGCGCAGGATTAATGCGGGGGATAGTAACGGTGAGGGTGGGGATGGTGGAAATGTTGTGGAAAAGGCGGCTGTTGTTAGGGTTTTGAGGTCCGGTAATGTCATGGAAAGAGCCAGCCGCCGCAAGAAAAGACCACTCCCGCCTCCTCCTCCTTCTCCTCCGCTGCAACGGGAGGATGTTGTTGCTGTTCATGATGATGATACTGATGCACCGGACACAGGGAAGCACGGGGATACCGACGGCTGCGTGGAGGAAGTGGTGTATAAGGGTGTAGATATTGCAGGGAATCAGTTAAAGCGTAAGCGTGGGAGGCCATTCGGGTCCGGTTCCAAGTCAAAACTGAATGCTGTTGGTGGAGGAGGGGAAATGAAGCCTAAGCCTAAACTAGGGAGTCCCCCCAAGGCACGGGACAACGCAGATTCTGGGATTATTGGGATAAAGAAGCCTAAGCCTGGGAGTCCTCCTAATGCTAAGTCGGGTGTCTTGGATGTAGAACATGGGAGGAGCATGGGAATGAGGAAGCAGATGAAGAAGCCTAAGCGTGGAAGACCTCCCAAGATCAAAGCTGAGGTTAAATCTGATGGCCAGGAGGAGGCTTGTGATGGTGATACTCCCATCAAGAAGTTGAAGCCTGGTCGTGGAAGACCCCCTAAGGTGGTGGACAAGGCAACACCTGATAATGTGTGCAAGGATGCCGGGACTACCACTTCTTTGCCTGTAAAGAAGGCTGTTAAATTCGTGTCAGCTCAGGATGGGAACCTTGGCAGCAACGAAACCCGACAAGAGGGAGATACACCTAAAAGGAACGCTTCTACACATAAAGAGAAGGATGGAGAAAAGATGCGGAGCACGCAAAAGCAGGCAGTGAGGAATAAAATCGTGGATTTGCTCTTAGCTGCGGGGTGGAGTATTCAACATAGACCCAGGGCTGGTAGAGACTACATGGATGCAGTGTATGTTAATCCTGAAGGAAAGACTCACTGGTCTGTGACCTTGGCTTACCGGGTGCTTAAGGAGCACTACGAAGGTGGCGGCGCTCATTCAGACTCTTGTCAGCCTGGTTTCAAATTTACTCCACTCCCAGATGAAGAAATCCACATGTTAGCAAAAGTAGTTGGAAAAACTAGGAGCGACAAGGATAAAAAGAAAAAGAAACTGAGTAAGAAAGGCCAAATTGGGAAAGCCGGTGAGGTTACTGGTAAGAAGAAAAAGAAACAAAAGATGCACAAGGCAATAAAAAGATTGAGATCTTCCCCCTCTGACGAGGACGATTCAGCTGCTATATTTGCTAAGGAAAAAGTAGTGTCTGGCAGGAAGGCCCGTGAAACTCTTGGGAGAAAGGGATACTCACTGATGATTCGCCCTCCCAAGGACGGCATGGAGTCAGGGGATGGCTATGTTCTGTACACCGGGAAGCGAAGTGTTCTCTCCTGGATGATAGATTTGGGTACTGTGGCAGTGGATGGCTACATTCAATATTCAAAACGTAGGAAGGCCAGTGCTGTGCGTAAGGGTAGGATAACAATGGACGGCATTCAATGTGATTGCTGCGGCCAGCTGTTTTCAATTGCTGGATTTGAGGCTCATGCTGGCAGTAAATCCTGCCAACCTCTCAAAAACATATTCTTAGAGAATGGACCTTCGTTGCTGCAGTGCCTACTAGATACATGGTACAAACAAGACGAGTATGTTCGCAAAGGATTTCATCTTGTAGATATTAATGGTGAAGATCCAAATGATGATACTTGTGGAATGTGTGGAGATGGTGGTGACCTCATTTGTTGTGATACTTGCCCATCCACCTTCCACCAAAATTGTTTGGAGATAGAGGTAGGCGACTATTTTTTGTCATTGTCATTGCTTTTAAGTCTTAGACTGAATGAATACATTCCAATCCTGGATTTCAATGCATCTTGCATTCTGACAATCAAGTTCACCAGCAGGACCTCCTATCCAGAATATGAAATGTATAGTGATGGTAATGTGGTATTGGGATATGGGAGATATGTGTTGTATTGCCTTTGCTTGCATTTGTTTGTGAGAATATTGACATTTTTCTTGCTTGCAGATTGCAGAGTTTAAAACCTGTTCTATTGTTTTTTTGAAGTTTTATGAACTAGTAACATATTGTTTCCTTCTCGTGGCAGGAATTCCCTTCAGGGATCTGGCACTGCATATATTGTTCGTGCAAATTTTGTGGGATGGTTGATGGGGTGAATGCATGTCAGACTGATCATGATAATGCTGTTCCCATATCTGCACTGCATACCTGTTGTATGTGCGAGGAAAAATGTATCGACTGTATATTGCAACTCTTTCTCTTTAAATTTTTGTTATAAACTAGTTAGAGATTTAATTATTATACCTTAAAAGTTTTCTCCTGCTGCAGATCATCAGTCTTGCGTCCAGGTGCTGGATGATGCAAATGATGGCTCTAGCAGTTCATCCTTTTGTGGAAAGAAATGCCAAGAGGTATGGGTCTCGTTGTATATGTCACTCTATTTTTCACCTGCAATCTAGGATGCTGTAACAGATCTGTTGGTTTGTAATTATTACATTTGCAATGCTGGCCAAAAAACTTGACAGTTAGTTATTGTCATTGGACCTCATATAAATTTTTTTGTTTGTCAGTTGCATGACAGAATACAGATGCTTCTTGGGGTTAGACATGAACTTGAGGAGGGGTTTACATGGGCTTTTGTTCGCCGATTTGATATTGGATCTCCCACTGATATTGCTCTAAGGGGAATGCCTCAAAAGATTGAATGCAATTCTAAAGTAGCTGTTGCATCTTCAGTTATGGATGAATGTTTTTTACCCATGGAGGACAATAGGAGTGGTGTCAACCTGATTCGTAATATTGTCTACAACTTTGGGCAAGCATCTCTCTCTCTCTCTCTCTGTGTGTGTGTGTGCACCTGTGCTGTTTCTTGTGAGCGCTTTCAACTTTGGTGTCCATAAGCATTATGCTGTATTCAAGTCTAAAAGCATTTATTTATCTTACTTGCAAAAGGTGTCTTAGTTTGATTTGTCTGCAAGTTGGGATCATAAACTTGGCAAAGTGGAGGGCTTTTTAATCTGTTGTCTGCTATAATCTCCATTAGGATGAGATGAGATGTTCAATAGCAAAGGCTGGGGAAGAATAATCTTGTTTCATCATTGCTTCATAATCTGTGGACTCAGATATGTTGGACCAAATGCAGATGGAAGAGAGCTCTTTCTGTTTGAATTTATCTCTTTGAGTAGAGACTTACTTTGCAATGCTTTATCGTCCTGGATAAGGATGTCCTGATAGTCATTTCAAAGCTCTCCTTTCTGTTATTAGTGCGCACAATGTACTATCCTACCATTGCTTCATAAGCATAATGATGTTCTAGCTCTTTTGCTCACTGAACTCACTGACAATCTGTTGTCTTGCTGAGGCACCCATCTAATTTTTTTAGGTTATTGAGAGGCTAGCTAGAATTACTATAAAATGTTTTATGTCTTTCTTTCTTTTATTGTCCTCTTATTGATGTGTGGTGATTAGATTTATCTGAATTTGAAGTTCAAGCTCGTAATAGAGGAGTGTTAACGGTTTTTTTTTTTCAGGTCAAACTTTAACCGGTTGAACTATGGTAGTTTTCTAACTGCAATTCTAGAGAGAGGGGATGAAATAGTAGCTGCTGCATCTATTCGGTATGTCTCTTATTATTTACTTAATGCTTTCTCTATGACAGTTAGTAGTGTCCATGTGGGTGTATAATCATTGGTGATGAGAATAATATTTGTTTGTTTATTACCTAAAATTAGTATGGCACTAAATATTCCATCATTCATTGAGATTTCATAGCAAATAATTGATTCATCTCTTTTTTCTTACCAAATTAATAACTCGAATTCCTATGAGAATCATGTAAAATTTTTCTCTCATTCCAAGTAATGCCCTTGTTTTCAGGAAAGGAATGTAGAACAAAATAAGTGTTGACAATCTTGATGAGTAAAATCGCTTGCTGTAACATATGAAAACATATTACTTAGTTGGGTTTTAGTTTCATAAAAGAAAAGGATTGATAATCTGGAACTTTCTGCTCTTGTAACTGTTGATAACTTTAAAGCTCTTTCGACAAGATTTCTTTGGTTGTTTATTTTTCACAATTTTCATGTTTCCTGAGCAATTGATGCAATATGTGTTAGAGCACAATGCTTTCTTGCTTTTTGGATGCTTGTGCATCTTTTAGTACTTGCTTATCAATTGTGGGGCATTTGGTACTATTTCTGTCTCTCTCTTGTTTTTGTCGATGTCTTTGAAGCTCCACCCACCATGTTACTTTTGGTTGTTTCTGTTTCTGTTTCACACTGTTAGCATTAGAGCACAGTGCTCTGTTGCTTTGGGATGCTTGTGCATTTTGTTGTACTTGCTTGTGCATTTTAGGGTATTTAGATCAGTTATTAATGCTTGTGCATTAATACTTTGTTATGAAATAGGATCCATGGGAACTATCTAGCGGAGATGCCATTCATTGGGACCCGCCACATGTATAGACGTCAAGGGATGTGCCGTCGGCTTCTAATTGGAATTGAGAGTGTATGTATGGTGTCCCTTCTCTTCTAGATTTGCTGCATCTGCACACATTGAATTTGCTTGATAAAATTCTTGTTATTTATCATAGTTTCATTAAATCCACTCTTCTTATCATCTCCAACTGCTTCTCTACCTGTCTTTTTTCCTTACCCATTCTGTCTTCTATTCATAGATATGCTTCGAGGACCGAGTTATTGGATTTTGTTTTCCACAAGTTTGATGTGTTAGATCCATGCTATCAGCTTTGCTTTCATCATTGAAGATCTTTAGGATTGAATTTGCATTGTCATGTTGAGACTTGTCATTCATCTATGTTACTAAGCTTTGAAACTGTCATCAGGCTCTCTGCTCTTTAAATGTTGAGAAATTGGTGATACCTGCAATCTCTGAGCTAAGAGAAACCTGGACTTCTGTTTTTGGTTTCAAGCCCCTTGGAGGTTTGAAGCAAAGAATGAAGAATATGAACATGATGGTCTTCCCTGGTGTTGATATGTTAGAGAAAGAAGTGGTGAAGCATCAGCCACCTTGTGATCACACAACTCATGCTGATGGTACTTAATTTTTGGTTCAGTAATTTCAGGAAAATTGCTCTTGGCTTACAAGTTTGTATTTGTTGATTACTGGGATCTCTGTTTGTCCTTGTAGTGGTGGAGTCCCTTAAAGTGGTGGAACATGGTGCTATAATGAAGCCCAACATGCTGTCTGGGGCAAGCGACAAATTTTGCATGGCTACTGACAAGGAATCGGACTATTCTGGAGTTGACAAGGATGGTGTCCATGATCCACCAGCGTGCATGCCATCCGCACCGAGTGACGAACTTTGCAGGTCTGCTGACAAGTCCTCAGACTCTTCTGCAGTTGACAAGAATGGTGTCCATGATCCAGAAAGGCTAACTATTGAAGTGGAGGGTGATCACTCTCCACATAGTGGTAGTTTAACTTCTGAAAAGCGTCCGCATGCTGATTCGGAGGTTGATCACGCAACTTTGACGAAGTGCAAGGCTGAATCCCTGTGTAATTCGAGTTCTGCGCCAGCTGTTGCACTCTAGTATGCAGGCATCTTGGTGATGATTTTTTTGTGGACCCAAGCTGACAATCTGGAAAGCCAGGTTTAATTATTGATTTCCCTCAGTTGCTTTTGGTAGTAGGAAGATTTTGTTTGGATGGCGGGTGGATGTATAGATATGCCGAGCATCAGGTGTTACTTTTGAAGCTGGGTTGCTCGGCATTGCCAGTTTGCCATTCCATAGGAAACCCTTTTTTTTGTTGGCACACAGGGGAGCACAGTATTAACCTTGACTTCGTTAGTACCTTAATCTAGGTTAGTCTGATATTCAGGGGATTCAATTGAGGGTTCCGTATTTTGGACATTCTTGGTGCATACTGTAAATGTTTACAGTTCATTTTGCTAGTGATAATATACCTATCTGGCAAGGTTTTGCTTGGTCCTTTTCTTTTTCTCTTCCAAAGTTACTACATTATTTTTCCACAGTTATGCTCTAGCCAAAAAAATTGTACTGTTTATATCGCATACTGTTGGCCTAGAATCAGTGGTGAAGCTTAGGATCTTCCTTCCAGGATCTTACCTCTTTCCTTACCTATTTTAAGTCTAAGGGAGTATGCAACCTAAGTTGTCGTTGAGAGAGAGCCCAACCTCTACTAAGAAAATTTCAGGGATGATGTGGCATCCTAACTGGCATCATCATATATATAGTCAGACTAATAAAAAAATAACGAAAATATGCCTAATCATTATTAAAATTTTATACACATAAGATGCCAATTTGGATGCCACATGCATATAGTGGCAAATAGCATGGTTGACATAAGTCTTAGTTAGATTGCACCCTATTGGATTGGAGATCACAATCCAAAAGATTTCACTTGTAAATCCACATTTATTAGGTCGGGTTGTAGCCGCTATTCATCTGAATATCCTTCACCATGACAAGCTTGGATTGCCGTTGCAATCCAAGGAAGTGGTCCATTTTGCATGTCATCATGAAGTCAACACAAAGTAAAGTACAAGCATACAACAAAATTTGGTTTTTAATTTGTACCTACACCACACTTTGATGATTTCATCATTTTTATTCCTGTTCTTGTAACTGGTTTAAACCAAGATGATATCAGGATTCCTGCCCCGTTGGCCACGGTGTCAAAGACCTCGTGGTAACTGGTATTGCATATAGTTTACGCAAGCTCAACAGAGAAGTCTATGGTTTAGCTTGATTCTCTAAGCATTAAAATGATGATTTCCTTTTATGGTTCATCAGCTAGTTTCTTCACCACGAAACTTTGTATACACTTCCAAGAAATAGATATCATTTCCACTAAAAAAACACACAAGCCAAATGAAATCTTAGAAAAATAGGACAATCATGACAGATCAGAAAACCACAATTTGACACAAGAATGTACAAAAAATATCCAGATTGTCCTATATACAACCAAATTTCCAGATTGCTGTTTGCTCGAGCAGCTACCCACAAACCAAAAGACAACCAACCCTCAACAAGAAGAAAGAAACCTAGCAAAAAGAATATAAATCAAAAAAAAAAGGGGAAAAAAAAAACAAAAAAATTGACGGCTCAAGGCAGAAGAAACAAAAAGAAGAGAAAAAATGGCCCGGCGATGAAAATTGGAAAACCTCAAGTACCAGAAACAATAATATCTGTGAAAAATGGAAAACGGTACGTTTTAACTGCTTGGGTATTCGAATATGAGCTCGAGACATTTTTTTTGGTCAATTTGGGCTTATTTATTTGAACATTTGCAATATAATATTAATAATTAATGAATGTATTCTGTTTTTAAGAAACAATAATAAATATGTTCCTAATGAGACTCCCTGTTAGGGGAGAGCAGACCTACCGAGTTGAACCAACCGAATTGATATCGATAAAATATTGACGGTATCGGCTCGAAATATGAGATATTCTAGAGCCATATGTAAAACTCATATTGTACTGTTTTAATGAGTTAAGGTAATCGGTTTGATGAGGGTCATATTGTTAGTTTTCGGCACAAAACGTGTCACGAATCCTCGTGTAACACTCTGACTGGCGGTGTCCCTGCTTCCCGCAATACCAACATATACCAGGAGGTCTAGTCCAAGGGCCCCGCCTCTGAGATCCAGACTGATAAGGCTTTCCTCCCGAAGACTTGCCTGGTCCACCCTGATACTTCTGTCCTCGGGACTTCTTCGAGCCTTGGTAGGAAGAACCCTGTCG
>JAKUCV010002134.1:0-60024 GCA_028386065.3 Turnera subulata | reverse complement strand
AAGGGGTGAAGGCCCCGCATGTCCGTAAGAGGCGAAGGTCCTCGAACCCAAGGGGTGAAGGCCCCACATGTCCGTAAGAGGCGAAGGTCCTCGAACCCAAGGGGTGAAGGCCCCACATGTCCGTAAGAGGTGAAGGTCCTCGAACCCAAGGGGTGAAGGCCCCGCATGTCCGTAAGAGGCGAAGGTCCTCGAACCCAGGGGGTGAAGGCCCCGCACCCAAGCAAGAACCAATGAAACTCCAAAGGAGGCTGGGAGCTAAGGTCAAACCTTAGGACCCAAAAGCAAAGGACCTAGGAGCGTCCCGAAGGTGGCTGCTCTAAAAGTAAAGGACCTAATGTGTCAACGAAAAAGAAGGGCAGATTAGTCCAAGGACCTGGACGCATCCCAAAGGTGGCTGACCAAAAAAGGACCCTTGCAAAGGACCAAGAAGCAAATAACCTATGCGACCTAGACCCTCGTGCCCGGAATTATGCCTAGGTACCTACAATTCAATCTGGAATAAAGGACCTATGCATCCCCCAACGGATAAAGAGCCACGAGCGCCCCACAATTGGTGAAGAACCTAAAGCGTCCCAAAGTGAAGGACCTACAACGTCCCAAATCTGATCGAGGAGTTTGAGTGTCCTGCAAAGGGTCAGTGTCCCAACTATAGTGGACTCGATGCCCCTTCATTTCTAAAGGAACCACAAAATTCAGGAGGAATGGAGCAACAATCGAAGGACCTTGAGTTTAAGCACCCAATACGGGGAGCTGGAGCTAAATACTCCGAGGTCGTCAGGAGTTCCCATTCACGGAAAGAAGTCATGAGGAGTTTAGGAATGAATAAGCTCAAGTGGACTGGGAGCTAGGACCTTCTAAAGAATTTGAGCCAATACAAAGTGCAGGATAAATGTTTCCCCATACAACATAGCGATGTGGCTGAGGAGGATCATGTCATAACACTACCATGACATCAATAAACGCCGGAAGAAGGAAAATAGAATGTGAGCTGCACTCTTTTTCCCTTCATCAGGTTTTTATCCCACCGGGTTTTTCCTGAGAAGGTTTTTAACGAGGCAGCCAAAGCGTTTCACCTTGCCAGAAGATTCAAATGCTCGAGCTCTCAAGCTCAACCATTTGGGGAGCTCTTGATATAAATGGGCCTAACCCGAGAACAGACTAGGCGGCTAGGCCCGAAGACGGACGAGGCCCAAGAATCGTGAGTAAGGCCCTAAGACCAGGCCCTTAAGGCAGCCAAAGGCGAAAGGACCTAGAGGCCCAGGACCCACGAATTAGGTCCAAGAACTGGAGGCCCGGGAAATCATCACACCGACTTATCCGAAGAAAACCCGAGCTTATCCAAGAGAAATTCAATCGTAACCAATAATGGCGCGACACGTGGCTGGATTGACCCTCAATAAATGCCCCCAAACCAGATATTTTGAGGGACTTTTGACCATTCTCCTCCTCCCACTCTCTCTCTCGGGTCTTCTCCCATCTCTCTCGATTTCTTCTCTTTGTATCCGATTCTCAACTCATATGTATCATAATCCAATATCAATAATAAGGGGCACCCCCTGAAACTGATTTATATCAAAAAAAATTTGTCATGAAAAAATGCTTCATGGCTGCAATGAAGTTTTAATTATGCCAACGTGAAATGTAACCAAAAATAATTATGCCAACGTGAAATAATTGAAAAGATTTGAGGTCAATCTATCAATGGCCAAAAAAAAAAAAAGGAAGATCCAAGCAGTGGCATGCCATGTCATGTGCAAATATTGTTGCGATGAGGTTCTAATTATGTCGAAGTTATATGTGCACCCCCCGAGTATCATAATTTTGCAAGAAATTATAGGACACTTGATAGCTAATTACACCCATTTCTCAACATGATAGTTAGACTTCACAACTACTATTTATTATCCATTTTCTTGAATATAATTTTCATAATTCCATCCATCATCAAGTAATTAACTTGAGCATGGTTTATGTATTATTTAGAATTGTCTACGCAGAGTATCACATATGTTCCTCACCATATATATCAGAGGCCGGGAAAATAGAATATGGAAGCACATGCTACAGAACACAATATAATTTTATACATTTGGAATTGTTTACCTAACGTATCACACTCGCATAAGATATAAAAGATGGTCATATCATATATGTTGCATAGGGGATGACTATATTAATACTTCAGGAGCAAAAACAAAATCGATTTGGACGAAAACATTCACAACGCATGGGCCTTGCTACTTTAAACAGCCGACTGGTAGCTGTATGACGTCCCTCTCGAGGACAAAAGACAATTACTCGAGAATTGGCCTCTTGTATAGTTTTTTTCTTCGGTGTTCGTTTTATTGATTTATCATCTGGACAAGAAAAGAAAGAATTAGAAGATTAAGAGTGAAATATCTATTGAAAACGAGGCCTTACCAATTGCAATATTGAAAGCACATCAAATTCGTAGAAATTCGAACAATAATTATATTTTACAGAATGGTAGCTCATCCATCCAAAAATAGTGTAACCAACAAGTAATGGTACATGCAATAAAGATAAGAATTGCCAAGGATTGATAACATTATTTTTGTTAACGACGGAATGAATCTACGGGTGTGAAGTGTGAACCGAAAAGGATGTGTTACGTTCTCATTCGTGTCAACCATCAATCAATGTCCCATGTTGATTGTGGAAACAGAGAAGCCCTAATAATAATAATCATTGCTCACGCGCGGGTAGCAGCAGAAATCGTGGCTTCACTGTAATCGATGAATTTTTGCAGGCTTATGATGGCAATTTTTGGTTGGGTTCATGCTCCACAACCGAGTCACAATCTTTGACCATTTTTCTTGCCCTCTTTAGTTTTTTGCAGGCAAGTCTTTTGCCTTTTCAGTTTTTATTTGGCAGCAAAATGGATTTTGGAGGGTCTCTCTAAATCATTGTGCTTTCCAAATAATACAGCTTGTCTTCTCTTGGCTTAATTATCGAAGTAAATGCTGCGTTGAAGGGCCATACCGCCACAAACAAAGTAGTAAGAAGCAGAAAAATTATGGATGTAATGGCTGGGTCATTAAACTTGAAAGTTGAAAAAGGATATGTCGTAAAGTTGAAATGCACGATAAGGAAAAAAGGTTACATTGCATCATACCCCAGAAACAGTACTGCACTGCACCTGACATTGAACCTGTTTAGAATAATTCATTTTGAAGCATAACTTCATCAGAAGAAAAAATTTAAAACCATTGATGCCATTGATATGGTTGCCAGCGATTCCAACAATATCATGCTGCTATTACTGTTTACCATTAATGACGATATCATGGAATTCCAGTTTACTTTCATTGTTGGAATTGCTAGGATCATCAATATTTGCCGCGATTATCAAGAAGATTCTTTGCAGTAAAAGTAAGAAGAACAAGCATGAAGTAGAGACAATAATGTTGAAGCCCCATCAGATGGAGTTCACACGTGTGTTCTAGTACTATTGGCCGTTGAGGAAGGCAAACTTTGTCGAAGCAAAGGAAATGCACACAATGGTTGGTCCAAATTCATGATTGGGTGACATCCTGATGCTTTTTTTTTTTTGATCAAGTGACATCCTGATGCTTAAATTGGTAAACTGGGAGAAAATATCGTATGTAGAATGAGTGTCGACATTCAAATCTTATCATTTGTTGGAGTAGTCTACTATTTGTACTACAGGAAGGATACGTTTCTCCAAATCAGCAGTACTGTTGTGAGTGGGAGAGGGGAGACTTCAGAAGTCTTAAAAAGTGAACATGGCATTAAGGAATTATCAAGACGCAAAAGTAGAACTAAGTAAGAAGACAATAGCGGTAGAATGTGGATTAGTAAGGCTCCCAGGGAAGATTGAGGGAGAAATCGAGTATCTCTTCCCCATCCCAGGTATGGACAGACCAAATCTCCAAGTGACTAATAACAAAAGGAGAAAAAAAAAAAAAGAAAGAAAGAAGGTGAAGCACATATTTAAAATATCATTGGTTACCGGTTACATTTTTTTCCATTTTTCTAATGAACACCACAAAGAAATTTCAATTTTTCAGTTGAACTACTACTTTTACAGAAAATAAAGAAAATTTTTTGACACCTTTATTACATTGTGCGAAAAACTATTCCATCGAGTTAGGTAGTAAATACTTCAAAAATTGCATTCCTGCAGTAGCATTGAAAAGGCTACCAATTTTAAGCCCTAGAATAAAAGCTGTTCGTATCCAACTATTTTTGTCTATTCTTTTATACTTCACAATTTGATGAAAAAAAATCTTTGGCATCTCACAAGGTGAAGAAAAAGATATGCATTGCAAACAGATTTTTAAGAGTTTTTCTAAAACGAGATTGAGTTATGATTAAAAAGAGAGATATAATCCACGCTCTTCTTTATTTTTAGAATACAAAAAAATATAAATAGGCTTTTAATTCGGCTGGCTCATATCCATCAGAGCTCCTTCCTTTCGGCCATGCTGGCTCAAATGACAATCATCCATCCCTATCACAAGTCAAAATTTCTCAGATAAAGGTTGCTATTTGCCCTTCTTCACATGTACGCTTTATACTATAGATTAAACACAAGACAAAAGGCTTCATAATGGCATTAGGCTATTGCAACCTTAACAGTATTTAAATGTTACAACATAGTGGAAGAGTATTGATTGATTGATTGGCCGAGAATATCGGCCTTATGTGAAAGTGTAGGGAGTATAGCCCTCACTAATCAGCAACCAAAAGGGAAGAGTATTTTATCTTGAGACAACTTAAAGCTGAGAATTGATATATAGATATCTGGGTTAGAAGGCCAACTTGTTTTCTACAAAAAGGAATTTCAAGCTCGGTGGATAGATCTTCAATCACCAACTTCAACCTGATAAGCGACCAAAATAAAAGATGGCACCCTTATTCTACAAGATGTTCCCATTAAGACCTACAGGGAAGACCTTTTCACTTCCTTTCTTGATTAATTTGGAAGATAAATGTGATCTAAGTGGAGACAAAACCCGCATATACTTGGGAGCCTGTAATAGGAAGGTTTTGATTGCACAAGTTTCTTTCTAAAGTTGAATAGAAGACACGACTTTTATGTTGTTGTAGAAGCAAGCCAATGCAGGACAGGATTTTCATACAAAACAAACTACTTTCGACATGACCAGCCTTGCCCCCTCGAGCACCCCTAGTCTTCCAAAGAAACAGGTCTCACTTCTAACTGACAGCATCGGACTGGAATCACCAAATAAAGAGAAGAGCGACAAAAAGGAAAGACACAGACAAAGAAAGCAAGCATAGCACCGATTACTAAGTCCCTGGTGGAAAAAATTGCATTTCACGCTGACAGCAATTCTATGGTGGGTAGTGACTTACTGGTGCCACGAATATCACCTTTATGCTTTGCACGAGCAGAAGACAATCCCATGGCCCATTAGAATTTAGCAATGACAGCCTCTGAATTATATCATAACCAGGCATCGACATCCACTCCACAGGAGTATAATTACAACCCTATTAGTAATTATACCAGAAAAAGATGAGACAGAAAAAGAAAAGAGAAAGAAGACAAAGAATACACAATGTTGAGTAATTCCCAACTGAAATTGAGTTTCAAGCAGACAACTTTTTCTTGTGTTGCATACTGGCGCTAATATTACCTTCACCAAAGGCAGGATACAGGGCCATGTACCATTAGTATTCATCAATAGTCTCTGAAGCGAGACATGATAAAATTACTCTGGAACAGTATGATTATCCACCATGAATAATATCAAGCAATAAAAGGCATGGTCTAAGATTGTTTCTACGGGTATGTACTAAGTTTACCAGTGTCAATCCTGCTTGTTTTCCTCCTCCAATTTCCACTAGTTCTTAGTTCTTACATAAGCAACACTACAATCAACAAATAATGTTTCGTGCACATAGACCATGCTTGTTAGCCAATGATATGATTTCAAAAATCGAGATGTATAATCAGCATAAATTATTGCGTTTTCACTTGAAGCATCACAAGGGAACAATGCAATGAAGAGAGAGCAAACTAGCACCAGGAATTAGTCATTTATGGCCATTGATCGCACTTGGACACGGCCAAAGAGAAGGGTCCCATTTATTGCTTCTAAAGGCACAAAGGGGTCTAGTAATCATTAATTAAGAACAATCATGTTGCCAGAATGCCTCCCATCACTATCAACTTTGCATGTTATTCTCCTACATTCTCTTACCTAGCTCATGGAAACGTGTATTGTGAGCCATGATTGAGAAAGCAGAAGCTAATGGTCCCCGGGGGACCATGAGGCGCCCGAGTTTGAAGACCAAATGAATAGGTGAAGACAATACTTCTTGCTATACATGCCAAACACCGTTCATTATCTTCCATTAGTAATCTCTGCTTGTTTAAAATGGGTTAACAAGTTCTAACTTGAGCAATTTCCCAGTCCATCGACAGTGTTGATGTATCCGTGACTTAATCCATAATGATCTCACCAACAGAGCTGTCCATAGATGATTTTCATTCAAATTAGTTTTATAAGACTGCAAGCTCATTTTATGCAATCTAAATAGGATAACATTTTATTTTTACTAGCAAAGATCTAGGAAGCGAGGAGGACACTCAATTCCAAGGCCGAAGCATTTCTCTGATGCAAAGGGGACCTATAGATGGCCCTTTTTTGAGAGACTGCTGTGAGGCACAATGAAGTCAAGAATGGCGAGTACAAAAACCTTTAGAAGATTGCTTAAACAATGCACCCAGAATCACGCAAGAAACGGTAACAGATGCATGGGTAAGAAATAGATCAAATCAATCTCCATGGGGAGCCAAATACTAAACAAAAGTAGAGGGTATGGATTATATCAACAAAAAAACAAATACAGATACACAGATTTTTCAATGGAACAGCCAGCATCATAAGACCACTAATTGAATCCACCATTTGGGTTTGTTTCTAGCATACCCTCCTCGTTCCAGTCTAAAGTTTGCTGGAACTAAATGGACAATACATAACTCTAGAAAGTTGGACTAGAACTCAAGCTGAGCTTTTATGAAAGAACGAGTCAATTCAATTCCAATGTATTCAAGCCTCAGCTTCTACCCAAACCAGTGGCCCACCATGACCCCCTACTTTCAAAATTCCATCCGAAAATTACAATTTGGAGAACAATTTTAGTGAAGACTTGCTCACTGTCCGAGCCATTTTCTGAATGAACTACCTCCTTAAAAGGGAAAATCGAAAAGAAAATCAAGACGAGCCACACCACAAAAGAGGGTGAGAGTCTGAAGACAGATACAAGGAGAGGAAGTCAGTTAATGGTGAGCCTTATCAGTTGTTGAGAAAGATATTTGCCACAGATTCAAAAAAGAAAATGAACATGAAAAACAAAGCAACCAAGCAAGAATTTTGTTTAACAGTTTTAAAAGTTTGGCCTTTGATAACTAAATGTGAATACTAATATGACCAACTCATTCTAGTAGAGGAGCAACCTAACAAGAAAGTGAATATGTGACAGTTTAAAACACAGTTTCTGTTATCCAATCTTCTTACTTGAGAACTTGTGCAACCTCTAGATGACTCTGAAACTGAAGCAAGCGTTGAACTTGTGTTAACCTTGAACAACTCAATTCAGATCAGCATAGTTCTCAGAGTAATATAACCTACTTACATCCCCAGATGAGGGTAGGAACTGACAATTAATTCCGTTTAAATTTCCACAGGCTTTGGTCCAAGAATTGAAAAGCGAGATGGATTGATTTTCTTCCAAAGTTCAGATCTCACCAGAACAAGAAGAAAAAGGAAATTCTGATCTTTTAAGCTTTTGTCATTTCAAGCTTTATGTACATACCTACTGTAAGAATTTAAGACTTGCAAGACAAGTCAAAAACTTTTTTTTTGTCATACACTAAATTTACAAGAGAACTAGCAAACAAAAACTAGAAAAAGAAACCCAACAAGCTTGCTCAAATTTGTCGCATTTACAAGTCGAAAAATATTGGGAGTAATCTCATGGCCTCTGTTGGGGATTTGTTTATGAGAAAGTTTAAAAAAAGAATCGTACCATCTATATCAAAGAGAAGAGACCAGTTCTGGTAGTCCAAGATCAGTGCACCAAGAAAAAGAATTCCTTCATGAGTCACGGGACTCAAAGTTGATGAACACCCTCAGGGCAAAGCTACATGGCTCAAATACTTTCTGAGGTAGCAAGTTCACATCGACAAAGGTAACAACAATCTTCTGTCCCTCTTCCGTGACAGTGCTTGTCTTGAACTTCGTAGCCGCAAGGGTACAGAAATCCCGAGGCATAGAATGAGTAAGGAAAACCAGAAGTGTCTCATATAAAGCGCCACACAAGATGAGATTACAAGCATGCTAACCACTAAGGTCCAGAAAATAGCTACAGCAACATCAGCCCTGCAAGAAGAGAATGAATTGTTTCACATGTACTGCAAACTACATGCAATCATAAATGGTACAGGCTAAAACAAAATAGAAAGCTACTGAATTTTTAAATTCATTACGTCAGGAGAAACAATTGAGGAAAGAAATATAAAAGCAGTAGTTCTGCGAAACAAGATCTTCCAACGGAGAGAAGAGTATTGCAGCCTTGCTAAACCCACCATCTTGTACCACTGTCTCTATGCATTCAACAATCTCTTATGCAAACAGACGCCATTTGGTAATAGTGCATGTAGTGATTCAACTTCAGCATGGTACTCGACAGATGGTTTCTCAGAGACCTGCCTCATGCCAGAAGTCTCAAGGAATCACCTAACCATTATAAATTTGGTTACACATGCAAAAGTTGACCATATAAGGCAAAAAGAAATATGATATGACCAATTTGTCTTCTAGTTGCAAATGCCCAAAGTGGCTTTCCAATTGAATCAAAAAAACTGGAAAAGGGACAGCAGTCCCACTTTCCACAAGAACTTGTGTTTGAGAATATAACATTTCTTATAACTAAGGGACGGTAAACATGAACCTGTTTATTTAACCAACTACACGTCTAGAAAGTTATCCTCATTGATGAGAAGCGGCCCTCAGAGAACATGATAACTACTGCCTTTCACTCTTCAACTAATAACTCTGGTTTCCTTGTTCTATATTGAAAGTTTCTGAAAATACACTAAATCAAAACACATAGGAAATAACATGGTATAAGCAGCTATGATGTAGATGATACAAGATGATAATTGTTTGATCTCGAGCTCTAGTATGTAGCTAACAGAAGTATAAAAGGAGTGTAGTTAGGGATTGATACACTAGATTTCAGATTTCTTGAAATTCTGGTGATAACGTTCTTTTTTATGTTTGATTCCCTTTAGTCGTTAGTAATATTTCAATTTTGGCAATTGTAATATTGCAAGAGTTTCTCATTAGCAATGCATCAAGCATGAAAATTACACAGTTTAAGATGTTCCATGCCTGAGGTTTGGGCATACTGATCTCACTCACAACGGAAAGGAGAAAAGACATCAAGTTTTTGAAGACAACGTTGAAGATGTTAACTTTCGAAACCTCTATCATAACTAGCAAAAGCACCTCTAGGATAATAAGTTTGGTAACTAAGGCCTCCGGGCAAATTAAACCTAAAATTTGAATCTAAACAGAATGTTAAACGAGCCACAATCGAGTCAAAGAACTCCCTTAAATTCTAAACCCACCAAGTAAAACTACAAATTTCACACAATAAGCATTAGAATCAAGCCGGTTCAATCAAAGTACGCCTACAACTCAAAAATTCACTCAATTCAATTCAGCTCGGCATTACTTCAGAATTTGCACATATACAGCTCCAGATAAATTACCGGTGCTCCGGTCATTACATCAACATAATACTATCGGAGTAATAGACAAGATTACAGCTAATTTATTCGAAATGTAACAAGGAGTTTGTGATTATGCTACTGAATAACAACGAATTAAGTGACTTAAAAATTGAATTGATTAATGTCTTTGCAAATTGGGAGAGTAGGGAGTTTACCAGGAACTGATGTGTGGTTTGGGGGAGAAGATAGTGAGAGCGCGGCACTTGTGCTGGGATCGGATCTGGTACTCTCTCAGTTGCTCCACGAGTTTAGACCGAGTTATCATCTTTTCTCGACCGAGTTACCGGCTATCCTATGATCGCCGGAGGACTCTGTTGCTCCAGCGACGGACGGAGTCGATGCCACTACAATCGGTTTTTAGCAGAATCTGATTTGTGTACTGTAGGTAAACCAAAATTAATTAATTAAATTTTGGAGCTTTGATACAGTGAGATCCTATATTACTTGCATACAAGGAAATTCGTGGCAACCCAACTATGAATGAATTTTATGGCAAAAACAAAAAAAAACCAAAGTATGAATTTTGATCCCTTGCTATTTGCTAGTCGCTGTAATTTTTTTTAAAACAAAAAACTATTGCAAACACAATAAGTATAACAGCCGGTTTTCCCATTTTATTGGGATATTTTATTTTTTTATTTTTTAAAGCTAACAACATTTTAACATTTTATTTTTAATTTTGCTTTGTGAAACAGTAAAATGTTGTTACTAAAAAATCCCAAGTATGAATTTTAATTCCTTGCTTTTTGCTAGTCACTGTAATTTTTTTTTAAAAAAGAAACTATAGCAAACACAATAAGTATAACAACCGGTTTTCCCATTTTATTGGGATATTTTATTTTTCTAATCTAGCTTTTAAATTAGTTTAGTAACAACATTTTACTGTTTCACAAAGCAAAATTTATTATCATCATGTTGCTCCAAAAAAATCAGGAAAAGAAAAATATCCCCATCGCTTGTAAATAAGAGACATATTCTTTTACTTCAAAAAAAATGGACATATTCCTTTTTTTAAAACGTTAGAAAATGATAGGAGACATATCGTAGGCATGCGTAGAAATTGTAACTGGGGCGGTTTTTGGTTAGCCCACCACAAAGGTCCATAAATAAAGTGATATACCCTACCCTAAAATCACCCGCGTGTCAGGTTACCAAATACATGCAAGTTCGTTAGTTAACCCACACGAGAGAGAAATCCTGGGGGGAGTGGGGGGCATTAGTTGGTTACACTTATTCGCAGCTCGCCAGAAAAACGCAAATACGGAAACAGGAATCAACAGAAGGGGCAGAGCTAGAGAGCGAGAGATAATAAGAGGTAATTAAGAGATGAAAGAAATGACGACAAGAGACCGGGATCTTGAGCGTTTGATTCCAATCCAAGTAAAATCGCATCCAATCAGTAGTAATCCTAACGAAGACACCAATTCCCCATCCCCATCCATTTCTCCTCTCGTCCCTTCCCATCACGCCGCCGGCAAAGAGGTTTCTCTCCTTACTTTTCATTTTTCTTTTTCGCCGTCTTTTGTCATTACTAGTTGAATGTTGTAATCCGGGGTTGTCTAAAAGAAATGTGGTCTTTATTGTTAAAATTCTCGGTCCTGTTATTTTTTATTTAGTTTTTGGTAATTCATGTCTGTGGAAAAAATTGATGGAGTTGATGAATCATGAGTTAAGCGTGATTCTCATGCCCGTGACACGTAGTTGTTATGCCACTGGAAAATATATATCACTGAGATTAATCAGTTGTTTGGTTGTTGATGGCTTATTACCCCACATGATCCACTGCTTTTGTGTGCAGGCAATATGCAAGGTCATTCGAAGCTGGGCCTGGAAAAAGTTCATGAGCGGATGGTAAGGAATTTTATTTATTTTTTTCATTTTTTATTCCTCATTTGATCATTTGGCTAGAATTTTTTGAAGATATACAAAAGCAACTGATGCCACTCTGTGTATTTAAAATCGCCATTTTGATGGAGTTTGATGATTGTGATGATAGTTCAGATTATTAGGTTAGGGTCTTCCACTTCCTTCAGGGTGTAATGTCTTCTGATCACTTTCATTCTGTTTCTCACTGGTAGATGACATTTTCTAGTGTGAATCGTGGCCTATTAACTGGACTAAAGGGCCTTAGATGTAGTATGTTTCTGTTACGTAATTTGAATGAATTTGAAGGTTGCTTCACTTCAGTGATTTGAGAAAGATTACTGGTTCAATTCAATGATGTATCATGTATCTAGTTTCTGTAGGACCTTTTTCTAAGGAAAGACCGTTCTTACATATATTTCAGTCTAATGTATCCTTTTGAATGGAGTGGTAAAATAGATCTTTCTGGCAAACATATTTTGAAATATAGATAATCCATGGACAAATAGTTGTAGCATGACACCTCAGACATACACTACTGCTGAGAGCGTTGGCACGAGCAATATCTACCTTGCTACCTTTTCTTATTTCCTACATGAATGATTGGATTAAATGTTGGATAACCTTTTGATTGACAAATGACTAGCATTTGCTGCGGTTTTGCAGTGTGATCTTACTTCCTATGGCCATCACGTTTTGCGTCACCTGGTGGTTTATTAGTGTTGTGGATGGATTCTTCTCTCCAATCTATGCCCATTTTGGAATCAACATATTTGGTTGGTCCCTCTCCTTTCTGATTCCAGTGTGTAATTGCTCAGGCTTATCATCTGCCCTATTGTTTGCCTTCATTGCTGAGGATCTTGATCTTTGTATAAGTTGTGATATTAACAATCTGATGAACATTTAATTTGAGGGGATAAAGTGGCTGATCCAAATAAGGAAACTAAAGTGAGTAATGAGCGGAGTTTATCAACAATTTAGCAGGAAGCATGTAAAATGTCGTTATTAAGCACTGCAAACATTCCATCTGCTTCTCTTTAGTATGCATAATAAAGGCAATGAATTGCTGAAGAGAAATGGTTTCATATTCAATTTGTGGTTAATTAATCTGAAGGATATCTGCTAGGATCAACACAGAATATGAACAATAACTTTGATTACAGCTATCTTAACTTATACACATGAATCGTTGTAAAACTAATTGTACGTTGCAACTTTTCGGGAGAGTTATAGTAAACAATCAAATGTAAGGTTTGATCGTTGCTTCCAAGAAGACAAGAAGCTAAAAAGATAATTTCATATTGTTTTGAACTACCTAAGTTAATCATGGCCTGTTGTTTACAATATCCCTTAACTAAATTTCAGGTCTAGGATTTGTGACCTCCATCACTTTCATCTTCCTGATTGGTGTGTTTATGTCTTCATGGTTGGGAGCTTCTCTTCTTGCTCTGGGAGAGTGGTTCATAAAGAAAATGCCTCTTATTAGCTATATTTATGCTGCTTCCAAACAAATTAGTGCCGCAATATCACCGGGTAAGGACCACTAACTTGCTTTCTAGGTTAGCTTTTTCCAAGCATGGGGCTCATGAAGAAATTCTTGTCACAGATCAGAACTCCAATGCCTTTAAGGAAGTAGCCATCATAAGACATCCACGAAATGGGGAATATGCATTTGGCTTCATCACCTCTGTGGTTATCCTCCGGAAAAGCTCAGGTACAGAGGAACTTTGCTGTGTTTATGTGCCTACTAACCACCTTTATCTTGGAGATATTTTCCTCATCAGCTCAAAGGATATTTTGAGGCCTAACCTCTCTGTTCGGGAAGGAATTGGTGAGTTTTCGGCCAGATTCGGTTGGATACGCAGAGTGTTTACATTTATGTGTTGTTTACTTCCCTTTTGTGTTTATCGCGCATGGCAGAAATTGTCATCTCAGGAGGCATGTCGATACCTCAAGTCTTGACCACACTGGATTCACCAACTAGCCATGCAACAGGACTTGGGAAATTTTCAACGGCACCAATGTAGTCGCTCTTGGATCCAGAATCATCTGACCTGTTGACAAGATTATGCATCAGTTGACACTGGGAATGAAGTTGCTAGGCAGAGAGCATTATCAGTTGCATGAGTCCCAGGGTCAAAGACTGAGAACTAGGCAACTAGCATAAGCTTTAGTTTTGACTGTAAAGAATCAGAAGTTTTGGAGATATGATAGTTTAGATGGTCAATGTCCCTTATTAAATAGATGACTCCATTGAATTGCACACCCAGGTTAACTTTAAGAATGTTCTTCCATTGGCTTTCTCGTCTTCGGGCGAATTGAAATGACAGCGCCGAACATCCTTACTTTACTTTCTATTTCAGCGTGCTGATTGCACAGACGGAAATAATTTTTAGCAATTTAGGCTTCTTATCTTAACTACGGTGTCAATTACTCCTGTTAGTAAATTCTTCACGTCTTATTTTGGTGTTGATGGGAAATAACTGCAAACGTTAGCTTCCCGATACATTTCAAAAGAATGATATTGACAGGTTTTGGAATGTAATCTTTTCAGAATTCCTCAATGACGGGACATGCTTCGTTTTTCTTCATTCACATGATTTACGAACTGTACCGACGGTGTGGACGAATTTCTTCCTAATACAAAGCATGTCTAAAAGATTTTGGCCACATTTTTTTTTTTTGCCTAGAACTCTACCATTAAGTTACCAAAAAGAAAAGAAAAGTTATGTAGATATGTGATATATGAGCATGTATAACCGTATGAAATAAGACATTTGTACAAAGAGTCAAATCGGCCTCATCCTTAAGAAAGGAATATGTCCCCCGCCGTATTGATTAGATGAAGTCTTAGGAGATAACAGGGCAGGCAGAATTATTAGATAAAAAAAGATATACAAGAACAATAAGTATATGATCCGTTGTCGTCCAGCGGTTAGGATGTCTGGCTTTCACCCAGGAGACCCTGGTTCGATTCCCGGCAACGGAATTTTCCTGTCCCTACATTAGCTGCGGTAGCCGTAGCACCGAAACATTTTTTGGTTTGGATAAAATTTAACGGAATGCTTGGTTTCTTATTTATTGGTTAGTTAAATTACCGAAACGACCCTTATATAAAACTGTAGTTTACCCGACCGGCCAACCAAAACTCCTGAAATCCCCTTTTCCTCCTCTCGGCTCCATACATCCCCACCTCCAGAGTTGATCTCCACCATCGCACCCGCCACCACCGGCGTCCTTGCGGCCACGCCGACGACTACGCTGCCCTAGGATCGTCTCCTCCTCTCACTAACGCGCACGCTGCTCGCCGCCCTCGTTTTATCTCCTTGTCGCAGCCACACTCTCGCAGGATTCTCTCTGGTTTTGCACACCGCGACTGCTCGACGACACCAAACCCTAAGGTTCTTCTTTTTTCCCTCTCGTCTATGCACTCGTTGTAAACAAACATCTTGTGCTTCAGCTTCAGCAATTCTAACCTGAATCTATACTTAAATTTACTGATTTAGAGATTCTAGTATGTCTTTGATTTTTTTTTTTGAATAGCAGGGCTAAAACTTTCTGTACTTCTGGTTTAGTCGTGAATTGCGATTGAACGACGGAATTGTGTATTTTAGTGTAACTGTGTTAGACTGTTGGTGAGATGTAACCTAACTAGGTTGTTGATTTGAGTGGATTGTGGAATCAGAAGTTAGTCATTTTTTGGGTGGCTGGATTATGTGAATTTCCATGAATCACATTACTATTGCTCAAAATGAAATTCTAGAAATATGTTGTTGTAAGATAGCATATTTTCGTTATTGCAAGACTGGTGGAACACTTTGGTATCTTTCAGTAGTTGGTGCAATTGGTTCCGTATGGGGTTGGTATAGCTTGGTGTTTGGTGCGGCAGACCATTTTGATACTGTATGTACTGATCCAAACCGAACGACTGAATACTTGCTACTCTGGCCAATTGATGGCGTCACATTTTGCTCCTTTTTCTTTCACCTCAATAAATGTGTAAATCTGAGCTATTTTTGGGTTTGTGGGAGCAGTTTCAGTGTTAGGATTTCTCTTATGTTCAATTTTTTTGGTTTTATCTTTGACTTTCTTTTATCACCAGTTAGATAAATGTTTCATTGATTCCATATCTCAAAAGAGATAAAATTTTCCATCTTATTAATTGCTTCATTGTGGTTGCAGTCCTTGAGGTTGATATAGGAGGAGGCTATTCCTCGATTTAGCTGTTCTCTAAGACCCAAAAGGGCTTTGCCTGTAGTAGGGGACAACAATGTCTGGGAGGAACCGAGGACCCCCTGTTGTTCCAATTCAAGGCTTACCCCCTCACATTGGGCTACCACCTCCCACTCATGAACCTCTGCCTCATTATGGAAGAAACCTGCCGCCAACACCTTTGCCAGTGCCACCACCTCATCCGGCTGCCTTGCTGGATGAAATGAGGGATCCCAGGCACCTCCCTCGCCATCCCTCCATATTCGAGGACCATCTTCTCGGTCAGCACCAAGAAATTCAAGCCTTGTTAGCAGACAACCAAGGTCTGGCTGCAACCCATGTTGCGCTGAAGCAAGAGCTGGAGGTAAGCCAGGACAAGCTGCAGCGCATGTCTCACCTTGTGGATTCATTGCGTGCGGATAAGGATATCCAGATGAGAGAGTTACATGAGAAGGCTTTGCGGTTGGAGATGGACCTTCGTGGCTTGGAGAATATGCGAAGTGACCTTCATCTTGTTCGTGCTGACATTAAGGACCTCACTGATGTAAAACAAGATCTTACAGGTCGTGTGCAGGTGATGACTCGTGATTTGGCAAGGTTTAAGGCAGATTTGCAACAAGTTCCTGCCTTGAAAGCAGAAATTGAAACTATGAGGCAGGAATTGCAGCGTGTGAGGTATATGTTCACTTTTTCTTATTTCTCAGTGGAATGGCGTGTAGAAGGTAGCTCTTGTTTTTATGAATATGTTATTCTGATCTCTTTTTCTTTTTACTTCTTTTGTTTGCTTGTAGAGCTGCTGTTGAGTATGAGAAGAAAGGATATGCGGAGAACTATGATCATGGTGTAGTAATGGAGAAAAAATTGGTTGCTATGTTTCGAGAATTGGAAAAGCTTCGTGCAGAGATTGCTAATGCAGACAAGAGGGTGCATTCTGCTCCTGCTGTGGGCAATCCAGGTATATTTCCCATGGATTGAACGATAATTCTGATAAAAAGTTTTCATCCTTGATATGAAAATTGGTCGTAGGTGCTTGGGGTGGGGGCTTGTGAAGAAAAAGAAGAAGTGTGTGCGTTCATTGACTTAGACCGTGGATAAGAAACTTAGAGGCAAGAACTTCTGATGAAAATTTTGAGACCCCAAATCTCGGCAGCCTTTTAGGTAGAAAGTCAAAGAGACAAACAGAAAAGGGTACAACTATGACATGTTGTACTAGTGTACCCATAAATTATAGATCTTAAGATAATTAACAATTGAATATTATTATTTCTGAGTAGGAGCTTTAGTCACCATTGGCATGGATATGAAATGTGCTTGCTTGTGCAATTCTTACTTTCAAAATGATAACTTATTCTGTGGTGGATGCTAAATTATGATTTAATCCTTGAGATGTTAGAAGATGCATTTGCCTTGGGCTACAAGGTGAACTTTCAAGGTATCAGGATCCGTAAAAAATGTATTCTAAATCAGCAGATCAAAGTAGTTAACTGGTGAAACTAATGTTTATAGTTTTCAGGTTTAAAGCTATTGCCTTTCAATGTATGAAGTAAGACAGGCCTTTAATTCCAGACTGGAAAATGATCTTTTGTCATTAAGATGCATTATGCGATCTTTTGCATGTTGCTTTCTGGTATAGATTTCTTGGAATGAATAGGAAGAAAGGGATGCTGCTGAATTAGTATTTTGCTATTCGAAGGGCTTTTATTTATAACTTAGGGCACTGTTTTTCTCTATCAGGTCCGACATACAATGTGAACTATGGTGCTCCTGAAGCTGGTTACGCAGCAAATCCATATCCTGCTAGCTATGGCATGAATGCGGTAAGCTGTTAATGCCATCCAGTCTTTAATATTTGTTTCACCTATGAATCTGTGGAAGTCTTACCGATTTGCATGTACAACATGCATATTTCTACTCAAGTTTGCAAATCAGTCATTTTCTTGCTATTTGTTCAACTCTTATATCAGGTTCAAGCTAACGCTGAGAATTTTCCTCAGTATGGAGTTGGACCTGGTGCTTGGGCCGCATATGATGTTCAACGACCTCAAGGGCATCATAGATAGAGCAATTTCCAGTCAATATGAGGAGCATCTTAAATGGTATTGTCGGCTTCAACTTATATGTTGGTTGTCCTAGGTTGAACTATTATTCATAATAGTAATTTCAAGTGATGAGACTTCATATCTATTTGGTTTGAAGTACATTATTGTTAATGTGTTATCTTTCAATGAAAAGCACTTTATCCACTCCCCACTTTGATGCAAATGCCAAAAGAAGGTTATCTTTATCTTGCCTTACTAGTTGGTGGCATTTCGTAATGTCCATGTCTGCTGGAATTGCTATGTTGGCTCTATGTTCTATTTTCTTTAGTCCTAGTTTATTAGGTTTAGTTACTGTTTTTGTTACAGTCTATTATTTCTTGTAAGACTAGGAATACTACTACCGCTAGGTTACTTATAGGTCTGAAAGTGTTTTGAGGCTGGAGCTAGCTATATATTTGTTGTGTTTTTATATGAGATGAATTAATATTCCGCTAGTGCCGGGCTCTTCTTAGGTTTATGTGATAGTATTCCTGCCTTAGGTGTGATGCTTAAACCCCCAGCACTGATGCTCTTTCTTTCTCGCCTCAAAACCTTCAACCTTCCTAATATCTTCAATCTTAAACCCTCTCCTATCAGATCCTTGAAATCACCCCAACTTCGTCTTACATCACGCAATCTGTTGTCATGTTTCAATGTATTTGGTGAGGTTGTGTGTGGATTTGCTTTATTTTAAACAAAGAGCAAACCTCTTTGGATTAGCATTTCACCCCTCTTTTGCTTGTCCAAATTCTGTTGACGTTTCAACTCCTACCATACCAAACTCTTCTTGTAATTGCTTAAACTTACATCTCCTCCTAGATATAACTCCTAGAACCTCATTGGGATTTTAGGAATATAGGTTTAAGCTCTTCTGCTTCCATCTAAAAGTTAACCCAACTTTTGCCAAACATGTTGACTGATGGCTCTGAAACTCTTTTGTGAGATTCATATGATAACACTTAGAGCTATCTTGAGGTGTTAAAGCAGCTATCGTAGTGATTTCTGGCTAGGTTCATCAAGTTTCATCTGGTTCTTTAGTGTCTCATCTTCTGACCTCTTTTCTTCTTCTTTTTTCTCACTTTTGTGTTGCAATAGGGAAAGAAGAATAACTTATTCTACAAGGATTAACCACCGAGATTGTTATGTCCTCCTTCTGGGATGTGTACACCAGGGTCTGTACTGTTGTTTTCGCCCTTCATTTTAGTGGAAAGAAACTTGATCATGTAGGGTTATCATTCACTTCAAATTCTTTCATCGGTACATTTAAGAATTTTGGGAGTTTTATTTCCTTCTATAGTTTATTAAGAGCAAACCTAAGCTTGTCTCGGTTTCTTTTGGTGGTATATCGTTTAGTTGGTACTGCATATACGATGTGTGTTCTCTTATTATACTGGAAGTTTGCTGGAGCTATGTAGCTAAATCTTTTAGCAAATATAATGACTGACAAATGTAGAGAATTTATCCAAAGTTGTACTTAAAGACTTATATCTTTATAGAATAATAAATCTTCTGCAGTCTTAGTCAAAACTTTCTAGAATCTTCTTACCATGTCATGAATTTTAGGATGGGATCTAAAGAGAGGTAGGCTTAGCGTTTGAGGTTTAGATTGGTGGTGGAATCAGTTCACAGCTTTTGGTTTTGGTAAAGGCTTGAACCCTCTGGGGTTTCGATGAGAACAATTGCTGGATTCTTGAAATTAGGTGATTGCTTTCATGAGAGGGTCCATAATTGTGTATCAGGCTCCCTCTAGGGGTTGCTAGAAACAGGTGTGTTGATAGATGTTAATCAAGCCTGAAATGTACTAAAGTGAAGGTGATCTGATCTTGGGGACTGGAATGCTATTTTGGGTACCTTTTCTTATATTTATGATTTTACAGCAGGTCAAAGGGTTCAGAGAGCAAAATGGAACCCTTGTTTGAATATTGGCTGAGCAGATAGGGCTGCGAAGTGATAGTGAACAATGTGGAATTCAAGAAAATAGAACAAACTCAACTTATTGATGCCATAAATTTTGAAAATCATAATTCATGTGATACAAGTCGGGCTAATAACTTTGAATTGTTGTGTTCAAGTCTACATAGCCCTCAGAGGACCAAAATAGAACTATATCACCGAGGTTTGGTTTAAAAATCGTGCATTGTTTTTGGATTAAGGTTGTTGCTATCTTCTTCTTCTTTTCATAAATAACAATATCCCCCGTTTTGAACACTCTGAAACAAATAAATTGATATAGAAGAGCTCTCCAATCCCTATGGACACAGCCAAAAAGCAACCGTCTATTCAAGATGAAACCCACAAAGAAGACTGGAAAATTGTTACATCTGTCCCACAGCAAATCTTTAGCAGTTTCTCCTTTCATCCGTAGGTATACCAGGTGGCTGCTAGCGCAAAATAGACATCCCCAACCTCTTTGCTCATCTTTCATTTTTCTCATTCTGTCAATTAGTCTCTAGGCTTTCCCCTGTGGCACCAGGAAAGTTTGGATTCCCCATTTCCTCCTATAAAAATCACCTCATGTTCTTCAAGGTACTAAACAATGAAAAAATAGATACTAGTGCTTCTGGATCCAATAAAACATCACTTCCAAACCAGTAACACATGGTTTTTACTATTTATGCTCTCGGTTCAAGATAATGGTTGACATGGAAGCCCTTTCTTTGGGGACTTGCATTTCTATCTATTTGAGATAAAGAAAGTTTTGTGCAATTCGGAGCATGGATCACGTGTACGAGGATGTCAGATTCTTCCAGTGTCCACTCCATTGTCCACTATGCATGGCGGAGAGTTGTTGTGGAGACTGAAATTTGGGGTTGAGTATGGCAGTCCTTGTTTGGCTACATGAAGTGTGGTAGTTTGACTCATTATTAGATGGAAAGACGAGCAGTCTTGTGCTCTCATAGTCTTCTAAAATAGTGCTTTGCACAGCTATTGTCTATATTTGCTGATTTTAAGTAGTTTTGCTCTTCATTTTCAGGTCATCAGTAACCAATCTAGTATCCCGTACCATATTATTTTTGCCCATAAAATATCCACTTATCCTTTAAGTTCCTATCTTAACAATGGACCTCAAAGTCAAGAGACTTGCAAGTACTTACTATGTTCTTGATAGAAGAATTGTAACTGGAGAATGGATTTGCTTGGGTGTCATTGGCGTTTTGTGCAGCAAGGCATGTATTTCTACAGTTTTCTGAAACTTTAATAAGTAATTAGGTTTTTTTTTTTCCCGAGGGAAAAAGGTGCTCAAATTAAGGCACAATATGTGATTAAACACAAAGCCAATCATAAGCTAGAGATGCTTTGTGAAGCGTTAAGCATGGGTATGGCTGCTAACAGTAAAATGTGCTTTAAACACTGCATGAGATTATTAAAGAAAGAGTATAACATAGCCTGGATAAGAATAAGAGATACTATCTGCATTGTTAAGCAAAGTTATGAAGTAAAATTCTTCGCATGGAAGTTAACAAGATCATGAGACCTACGGAAGACCAGTTCTAAATTCAATGGCCAATTACTCGAAAAATAACATGTCTCTTTCAGAATGTATAAACTATTATATAATTTGTTACATAATCATGCTGTCTTTGTGTTAATTTTTAATGTCGGTAAGGTCACCAACACTGAGATTGGAAAGTGTTGGATCCATCTATCTTAACTTAGTTTCTGTCATGGGACAATACTTTTGCAAACTGTATCTGGGAGGAATCATTCCATTCAAGAAGTCTTGTGATGAAATGCCTGAGTAAGCAAATGTACCAATTGAGTGCATTTATATCATTCTTATTATTTTTAGTCTTTGCTAATGAGTTTGTAGTTTTGCCATTTTAGATTTGGAAAGACGCAAGATATTCTGCATTAGGAAACTCAAGATTGATGATCCTGTTTCGGTGAAGACCTCCAGGATCCAAGACCGTGCCTCATCATAACTTGTCCCTTTACATTCTTGAAGTGCCTGGAAGGAATGACGACATGAAAGCTATATCCACTACTACTACTGCAGGAGCTTTAGAATGTAGGTCCTCACGAGCTCTGGCACTGTTGTCATTGTACAATAACCATCCACAACACCTGATGCCACAATAACCTTCAATGAAGATTAAAAAATTCTCCTGAAGCTGAAGCATGATCAAATTAGATGATCTGTTCCTTGAGCTTGCCTCTGCTGTGGTAATATATTTTTGTCTTTAGATTAGTGATGAGGCTTTGATGCTGGTCATGGTCATTCAGTTCAAAAGATAAGATACTAAGATTTGGAGGTTTTGACAAACTGTAATCAACTTGGGATTTTATTGTGGAACACTTACTCAACCCAACAATGGAAATGCATTAACAATCTGTGAAGCTACTCCAGTCTTGAAGGATTTGATCCAAGCCAACTGAGTGTCTCGGGAAAGAGAACGCATCTCCTTCATCTGAATGTAACTAAGCCACTGGATTTTTGTATCTATTTACATGCTTGCTATTTCTTTAGTATGTCGTTCCCTTCAGTTCAGGAAGTAATTCCCAAATTATGCATTTGATAGATGCTTTCAAGTCATTAGCATAGGTTTATTAAGAACTGAACCGATACTTCTGGGTTTTAGGGATTGTCCATTTCACTGGTATAAATTTTTAACCATGGTCAGTAACCAACAAGATCAGTGAGCTGAAGTAGAACTCTGCGTTGAAGTTCAGTTTGAGAAATTGCAAACCGAGCTAGAAGCAAAGATGTCCACAAGCATCCCGGCTCTTGAATTCTAACATCATAGGAATACATTCCGAAGCTGATTTAACCTTATTTTCAATTGACTGGACATCGTATATTTGTTGATTTATATTCTTTTAATAAATCTGCTTACTGGTATTTGGGGAAGAGGAGGGTGGAGACTACAAGCATCTGGGAGAAATACCTAGACAGAATTCCAGGTCATTTTAATCTCTAAGCTTGATTATATGTCTTCCTTTTCGGTGATTGTGTTTTTTCTTTTACTGCCTACAATTCTCTTATCATGGTTGTCATTGTACGTAGACACTCTTGATTGTGGTTTTCTGTTTGTGCCTATTGGGCTCTTGGTTGCATGTAGGCTTGCTCCTCTTGGCATCCCTCTTCAAGTGGGCTTCTTCCCCTTCTGTCATTTAAGGTAAGGGCACCCGGCTTTCACGGAAATTTGAAAAAGAAAAATTCTGGTAAATCGAAAATTTGAATTTGAGACAACCAATGAACATTATTGTTTGTGTAGCATTACTCCTGTTATTTCTTAATAAGATGAAGGATTAATCTTGTTTATTTTGGCTGGCCAAATGTTTACTATGAGAACAAACACCAACCCTGGCTATTTCGTTTTTATATATGCATATGTATTCGTATGTAGTAGGTTATTTTCTAATCAAATGTAACCGAATTTTATAAACTAAACTAACGTCAAGTACATTAAAAAAAAAGAAGTATGTATCATGTAGGGATGGCAAAAATCCCCATTGTCTCGGGATCCGCGGGGATGGGGATGGAGACGATTATTGACCCGTGGGGACGGGGATGGGGAGGATTTCCAATCCGAAACTAATTTGGGATGGCAAAAATCCCCATTGTCCCAGGATCCGCGGGGATGGGGATGGGGACGATTATTGACCCGTGGGGACGGGGATGGAGAGGATTTCCAACCCGAAACTAATTTGGGGATGGGGATGGGGATCATAGCACCCGCCCCGCGGGGATCCGCAAATCTATAAAATGACCATTTTACCCCTCCAGTTAATACTCCATATAGGATTTTGTCATTTTGTTCAAATACAAAACAAAAAAGATAAAAGAATAATATAATATAGACCACAAGTTTTGTTAAATTCACTTACTTTTATTGTATTTCCCATTATCATATTGGTTAGATTTTAAATTTTTGTGGTAATAGATAGTGTTAGATAATAATATATAATTTTTAGTTATACTATATATTTTGTAATGGCTTGGAACTAAAGTTAAATCTTTCTTATAAATATTTAAACATGAACAATTTAAGTCGCAGGGACCCGTAGGGATTCGCAGGGAGTGCGGGAAGCAGGGATGGGACAAAATTCCCTCCGCCGCGGAGAATGGGGATGGAGATAGGGATAGTTTTAGGTTGCGGGGATAGAGAGGGGATTCCTCCACCACACATTCCCCGCCCCGCTGCCATCCCTAGTATCATGCATGCTTCAATGGTATGATTTAATTAGTATATTTACATAAAGGTTTGAAACTCAATAGCACAGTTTAAGACTTTAAATCAACAGCCTTATTCCCATTTTGCTCTAACTCTACGCGGTCCGAACAATAACTTTTCAATCTTTGTTGATGTAAAGCGTTTCAGTCTTTCCATATATTGAATAGGATTATCGTCTAAGAATATCCAATTTATTCCAACCTGTGCCTTGTAATTCCATTTTTTTTGTTAAATAAAAATTTAGGTTGAGAGGAGACTTCTCCAACCCGGAGCCAAAACTCTCCAACTTAACCATCCATTTGTATCATTTCCAAATAGGAAATGAATTCAATTCCTAAAGATATTTTTGTCCAACTATACATATTAATAGTTATCAAAATGAAATATTATGACAAAACTATAAATTTGTAAACATAGACAAAAATATCCCTAGGAATTGAATTCAATTCCATTTTGGAATTGGTACCAGAGGGTTAATAGACATGTAGATTGAATTTGAAACCTACCAACATAAAGGTAGCAGAAATGCATAACTTGGAAACGGTGGATAGAAACGTTAGGAGATACCTGTCATTCATATTAATGACAAATTTACAAAATGGACTCTCCTATAAAATTCTACCCCATTCCTCGCACGTATCCGGTTGGTAGAGGGGTTTCCAAGAGCAATGTTTGGCTCGCAAAAATGAACGAAACAACGCATCCACAAAGATTGAAGCATCCAAAATTTATAAATTATGGACTTGACATACCATGGTCAATCACCCCCACATCACCTAAACAGATAATCAGCTATTTAAGGTAGACAGCATGCCAGAACTGGCAGTAGGTATAATCACCTCCCACCCAGGCCCCTTGAGGGGGAAAGCACCACCAACATTATTTTCATTCTGATCCGAGCCGACAACCAGATCACTGCGATCCAATATTCTCTCCAAGTCTTCATCGCTAATGTCTGTTTGTACCAACTTGTCTTCAGCACTTTCCTCCTCACGAAGCAGCGCAACTATATCTTCTTCCTGCATATTTAATATGAAAATCCATGAGAAGAACAAGCAAAAAATATAATTACCACTAAGTTTCCAACTAAATCAGACACCGCTCCACATAGTTTCCAGACAAACAATTTTCACCTCCAATGTCATCAAACATAATTAACATCATATCCAACCATAAAAACATGTATCATTATTGTTTGGGCTGAAATGGATTATAAGTTTGCAACCAAAGGCATTGTAATTGAGCAGGCAATAGAGTAGAAGAATTACTCTGTTTAGTGTGAGCTATGGTTGACATGCAAGTCAAAATCCCAACAAAATACAAGAATCCAAAATTTTCGACAAACCAAAAACCAACAAACCAGTGAAAAATAAATAATAGCGGAAAGAAAATGAAAGTAGTTGAAACAGACCTCCAAGGCTGAACTACTGGACTTGGTTCGTTCTTGATGAAACTGCCCTTTCCCAATAACGACATGCTCAAGCTTCAATTTGCTGAACGCTCTTTTCAGCATGCGACACTGTTACAAACATTTTGTCAATACTCGCACAAATTTTCCAACACCAAAGACAAGCACTAACTCGTCAAGCTGGTCAACTTAATACCTCGACTGATTGAGCTGTAGAGAGCCTGTAAACATGAACAGGCTTGGTTTGCCCAATTCTATGACATCTATCCATAGCCTGCAAATCCATCTGAGGGTTCTGGAGTGCAGATGAACAAAAAAAAAATAAGTTAGTTCAACACGTCATTCACTTGAAAATAGTCATGAGGCAAAAGAAACATAAGATCAAGAAAATACCCAGTCACTGTCATACAGTATACATGTATCAGCAGCAGTGAGGTTAATGCCCAACCCACCAGCTCTAGTGCTAAGAAGAAATATTCTATATGGGCTGTTCACATCATTAAACTCCTGGATCTGTTCAAGGGAAATAACCATTGAAACATTTAATTGGTTTAAGCATGGCAGCACAAATTCAGTACAAAAATGCTGATGCACAAGAAAAGATAAGCAGGTGATTTTTATCTTTGCCAAAAGCAACATTGGACTGAAAATTGTATAAAACACCAAGCAGTTGGCCTCCAACCACCAAAAGCATCACTGTTATCTAAAAAAAACCAATAGCAGTGGTTTTTCACAAATGTTAAATTGGTGAACACAAGCAGTTTGTTTTTCCCAAAAAAAAGAGAGAAAGGACTCCATGCATATCCATTAATTCCAACTGACTAATCAACCTTAATAATAAAGGTCCTAGAAAGGGAAAACAAGACACCAAAAATGATAGAAAGCGTTACAAAACTTGTAATTAGAAACAGTTAAAGCCAATTCATAGGGCAATTTATAGTCTACCAGAAAATAGCAGGCAGGAATAATGCATAACGACAAACCTGTCTCCTCCTTTCCTCCAACTTTACTGCCCCATCAATCCGGCAGACTTCAAACCCTTTTTCACTGAAGTAGTAGTCCATTATATCTAAAATCTTTGTCCACTGAGTGAATATAAGAACCTGTATCCATAAGGAAAAAAAAAACAGAATATCAGTGGAGATCAAAGCAAAAATTAATATACTAATGTCGACTACATACTTTGTGTTTGCGCTCAAACAACTTGATCAACAATCTTTCTAGTAACCGGAATTTGCCACATTGTTCAACAATCTGTTCCACAGGGGGATAGAAATCTGTGCACAATATCAAAAGAACTGCATCAATAGAAGAACTTATCGTTTCAATGTACAATGGATAACAATTTGTTAAGAGCGTACATTCTCCAGAAAAAGCAGACTCTAACAAGTCAGGATGGTTGCAGTTCTTCCGAAGTTGAATAACCAAATTATTTAGCCTTCCTTTGAAACCAAGCCCTGAAATTTACAGATCAGAAGTTAATACAACCGAAGAATGCAAATGAAAACAATGAAAAGCGATCACATAGTATAGAAGAGATAAATGGTGCCAAATTACAGTCATACACTACCACAAAGGAAAGCTATCACATAGTATAGAAGAACGACTATATAGATGACAATGGCCACTTGCAACTTTTTAGCAAGTGGCACCAAGTACTAGGCCGGCTAATCTAGAGATTCTTTGAAACAACCGTCATATCAGAAGCTCGTTGACCCTACAGGAATCATTTCCTTCTCATCCATGTGAAAAGTTGACCCAATCAGACAGTTTCTTAATGTCAACAAGCTACTGAAGCTCTTGTTCTGAAATTAAGAAAACAGACAGAAGCCATCTTGATGTAGGGCAGAGGCTCCTGCATCACATCTTTTCAAGCTAATCAATTTATTGTTTATATTGAGGAAACTAGAGGTCACCATGCTTCAACCTCCAACAATGCCAACACCCAGTCAAACAACCCTACTAAATTTGATAATCAGTACATATATTTCTCTTGAAAAGAAGATGCCGACAAAAAAGATTTAGTAGAAACCTGTATACACATTCTCTAGCAGATGGCCCTCCAAAGTCTTATTAATTAAGTGATCCTGGTAATTCTTTTGATGCTCAGTCATGGTAGCATACAAAACTATCTCTTTCTTACGAGGGAGCATCAACTCAACATCAGCCTTCATTCTCCGAAGTATAAAGGGGCGCAATATGGCATGGAGTTTAGCTACTATCTGATAATGGAAAATAAAACAGAGTATCCAATACATACTGAGCTAAATCTTTTTCTAAAAAAAAAAAAGGAAAAAAGAAAAGCAAAATTGAAAAAGTAATGCATGCCTGTGCTTTTCTTTTCTCTTCCAGTTCTTCTCTTGATGCTTCAGTATTGCACTTTCCTGATAGATCAAACCTGAAAAGTACACCACGTCATTGCAATGAAATGGAAACCTGTCTACCGACCACCTACTACGGTATTTGTGGTTAACCTATTGACAACCAAACAAAATTGGAAACGCCCAAAACTATATGAAACTTCTGTAAACATGTCTTGCCAAAAATGTGAGTATTATATAATGTTTCTTATAAATAGAATAACGCATGCAAAAGACAAAATTGAAACAAAAAACATACAATGTGACAATAGTGAGAGCTTTCAGTTCAAAATTTACAAAGAGCATGCTCCGAACAATCAAAATGGTAGCTGTGGTCAGAAAAAGAAAAAAGAAACAATTTACGTAGAATGCCAAAGCATCCAGGCCTTTTTGGGAAGCAGCAAAGAGACTATTACTAATCCAGAATTTGAGATGCATACTGCAAACATATGAGGATCATGCAAAACTCTACAGCTGTCTTTGTAGTTTTGAACACCAAAATGCATGTTCAACTGTGCAAAAACATAAAGTCTTGACAGAACTGATTGAAAATGGCATTTTGAAGGACCATACTGACCATGACTCAAATTCTTCATTAGACTGGAAAATATCAGGCAATATGAAGTTCAGCAATGACCAAAGCTCCGCCAGATTGTTCTGCAGGGGTGTCCCGGTCAATAAAAGCTTATTCTCAGCAGTCAAGAACTTCAATTCCTTAACCAATTTGCATTTTGAGTTCTTCAGCCGATGTCCCTTTACAAAGAAATCAACAATTAGAATTGTAATTTACAAATAAAATTCAGGCTTTCATACACAAAGCAAGGAGCAGCGCAGTTGAAACTTTTACGTGCAGGGCAGCAAAGCACTCGGGTGCCCAAGCAAAAACACGGAAGCATAATCCAAGATAGAGTGAAGCTCATACTTTGAAACACAATCCAGAATCAATAATTTTTAAAGAATTTGATATAACTAGCCCGAAACGCAATGTACTCAAGAAAATGTCTTTCAACTCAAAAGAATAGAGCTCGCACACAGCACAAAAGTTGTCAGTACCATCCTCGTCTACTATGGAATTACATAGCCTATTTAAAGTTCCGTACAATATATGAAAAGAAAACCATTGCCATGAGGAGATCTAAAACCTCAATCATATAAACAGCATCGTGTATTTCTCTGGCTTTGATTATTCAAAAGGCAAGATTTACTTATTTTCCAGTCTAAACAGGAAATATTTTTAATTTATTCAAAGAATTTTTGCAAGTTGAGAGCAACATCATTGCGGGTTCAGCCCTAAGATGTGGATCATTGGGTTGAGTACAAAGCATGCTTCAGACCTTGGGGAGTGACTAACTTTTAGATATACTTTCAAAATGCTAAAAAGGGAAATGAAAACAATTCTTGGTATCAGACATTTTGGGTCACAAACAAAATAGAAAAAAAGGGGGCCTAATCTTACTACCTGAAAAAGTAACCAAAAATTACAAACTTATTACACTTTGAACATGCAAATACGGGTGTTTAAATCTTAAAAGAAAAAAAAAACGCAAACACTCCTCATTTGGCATTTCTTTCTTTTTCCCAGACATGCTTAGGAATAAAGATTCATTGGTTAGAAAAAATACCTCGTCAACCACCACATATTTCCAACTATAGTGTCTCAAGTGCTTTTTTGCATCAGATAATGCAATCTCATATGAAGTGACAACAATCGGAAACTTCTCCCCAATTGATCTGGGCATGAATTTTTGCCTAATCTTGTTCCTTTGAAACTTGTCACCATGGTAGATAATTGCATCCATCGACGGGGTAAACCTATTTAAACATATGAAGAAGCAGAGACAAAAAATAGCATATGAAAAGAACCCTTCATTTTAAAATTTTGACATGCAAAGAACAAAAGAATTAATATTCACCTTGAGATCTCATTTACCCAATTTGAGAGAGTAGAAAGAGGAGCAATTATCAAATAAGGCCCATCCAAACCTTTTCCTTTTAAGTGTGCAATGAAACCAATTGTTTGTATAGTCTTTCCAAGACCCATTTGATCAGCAAGGATTCCGTTAAGTCCATTTTGCCACAAGGAGATCAGCCACTTAACTCCTTTGAGTTGATAGGACTTTAGCTTGCCACCAGTCAGTAAAGGTACCAGTTCTCTCTGTTCTTTCTCAACCTTTTCATCCTCGGTAAGATTTTTATCATCAGTCCCTTCAGCTTCTTTGGATCTAGTAAGCATCGCAGCAACTGCCCTTCTTGCCTTCCCCTGAAGATATGTCGCAGACATGTCACAATGAAGCAAACCAGAGAATACCACATTGAAGAACGGTTAAGCAAACAATATAGAGAATGCTTAAGCAACCAACATCATACGGTGATAATTGAGAGATCATGTCACACAAACTAGATACTGGAAATGAAAAGACCATTCCAGGTTGACAATTCTTAAGTGCAAAAATGTATAGCTATGCCAATCCAGAGGGAAAGAAACAGGGTAAACATTGTCACTGTAGCATGAATGGGCTTTATCTGAGTTGATATCGCTGCTCTTATCAGACATTCAATCATGTTCCAACAGCATCAATCTATGGCAACAAACAGCATGACCCAAGACAGTAATGTACGAATGAAGCAAAAAAAGAAACGAAGGAATTACAGAGTTGTATTGAGTAGCAGCTTTTCGTTTTGAGCCGCGACCTTTCTTCTTCTCGACTGTCTCATCTTCTTGCTTTGTTTGGTTCTGCCAAAAAATGCTTATTGTAAGATTAACCAAATGTAAAACAAACCAGTTATCGACCAATAGAAAATCCACGGAGAAAGAGGTGCAAGACAATACAAGAGTGATATCATCCATGTTCTCCAACAGGAACTCAGTGAAGATCTGAGTTTGAGTTAGAAGCTCGTCCAACTTTGTGTATTGCGTCTCATTAAGCTGAGTTGCCGCCTGCTTCTGCTTCTCAAGCTCGGCTTCTTCCTCCTTCACACGAGCTTCCATGAGCTTTTCCTCCTCTTCCTCCATGGCTTTCGATATAAGAGGGGAATCCCCATTCTCCACGTCTGCTACAACCTCCTCCTCCGCTTTCACCTCACATTTCTCCTTCACATTACAAAAAAAAAAACAGAAAACAAAATGTGAAATGAAATTTCACAGATAAGCAACAACAGAGTAACACAGTAGAAAAATAAAAAGCGAAACACAGTAACGAATAGAATCACAGCGGCAACAGATCAAACACATAAGCGCATATGCTGATTCTCGCAGCGGAAGCCGTAAATATTTGAAAATATGGTAGATGCCTTTCCCGTAAACTAACCGATTTAGGGTAGTAAAAGTAAAAACTCGCCGGTAATACAGATATCAAAAATGGGGCGACATAAAAAGGCTATAAAAGCACCTCATCTTCCAGAACCGAAGTAGGAGAGTCAGCAGCAGAAGCGCCTCTTTTCGCTTGTGACCGGGTCACCATTTCAAACCCTAAAAAGAAGAACAAAACGGTTAAATCCTCGAAGCAACAAGACAGACACCGTTTCCTTGTGTAAAATGCAGAAAAAGGAAGCCCGCGAACAAAGGAAACGAAGAAAAACTCGCGATTTTTTCAGAATCGTTAACCCTAGAGTGTCTTAAAACAACGCAATTAGTACAGTACAAGTATAGACTAGCGATTTTTTACCGAATGCAAGGATCGAAGTATTTACTTTCGGAGAAGGAAATAAAAAACAAAGGGACGGTACGGTGCGGTGAGGTAAAACTGCAGAGGAATGAAGAGGAGAAGGGGAAGAGACGAGAGATGAAAAGATTCTGGGAATTTTTAGAGAGAGCAGAGTGGGTTTTTAAGTTTTAAATGGTAACAGAGAGAAAAGGAATTTTTTAGAAAATGCATTTTTTATTTGTTGTGTGTGATATTTGTTTTGGCGCTCTAGGCGAGTGGGCGGGAAACTGGAGTTTAAACTTTGTCCAGAAATCGAGGCATAATTACATGGGGAGCCATTACCCTCAACTAGGATTGGTTGGATTTGAGTGCCTATCTTATTATTATTACTGAGGAAGAGCGTACTGGTAAAATATTTTAAATGTTACTACTTCACAGTTGTTTACTTTTTTGGTTGAAAAAACAAGTGTTTACTTTGATGTGACGTCTCTGATGGGGAGATTTGACGTTTAACCATTTTCACGTATGGGGGATTAAACACTAATTGCGTTCTTCCACTAAAAACATTTTGCGGGTTTCGAGATTGAAGCGACGCACGCTCGTGTTTTTTCTTTAAAAAAAGTTGGTTAGAGAAATTTAGCCAGTACTAAATTTGCCTCAGGAATCGAGATAATCCTTACTGCTGCGTCCAATTCCGACGGACGTAATTGGACAGGAGAATATTGAACAGTGCACGGGATAAATGCCAGTTCCATCCAGCTAGCCTGCGAGGAAATCAGCTTTTCGCTTTCCTACTAAATTTTATAATAATACTAATAAACCGGGCCGGCAGCAAATCACAAAAATGGATTAAAGCCTTTTTTTTATGTTTGTATTAGATCTCAAAGTTTCATCCCTATATTTGTGGATTTTAGCTTATTTTCATCTTTATATTCACATTTTTTCTCAATTTGGAGGGATTAAAACAACCCAAAATCTACGAATAAAGGGATGCAAACAAACCAAAATCAAATGATTTTCAACTTTATGGTCTAACACAATGACGAAAAAAGGCTTTAATCCTCACAAAAATTAGCTTCTCTTTTTGTTCTCAGAGGATTTGGTAGACGACGTTTCAGTTCCAAGTGAACGAACAATATGTTTTCCCGAAATGGACTCGTAACTTTGAGAGGATTTTTTCCTTGTTTTTTTGACAAAGTGACCTTGAGATGATTAAGTGTAACAGCCCGGGTAAATTTTTGATTTTTACCGGGACTGTAGAAATTGTTTCACCGTGATTTACTGTTGAATTAATCTCGGGTAATTAATTCGAGGTAAAACGGTAGTCATTTTTCGAAACCGAGAATTTTCCCGCGCTCGGGAGTTTCTTCCTAACTAACCGAGCCTCGGTTCTCAGTTCCGAGACTTGGACGATGTTCAGGAGAATTAATCGGATTTTCCGAGCCCAAGTCATATTTTTGGACTCGGGACGGAATTTGTCGGAAAGACGGGAGTATCCCTGCATCCACGGGATTCCGACACGAGAATCCGGACCCGCCAACGAGCTTGCCCCGAGCCACTCTTCTTCCTTCTCTTTCCTTCCTCTTCCTCTTTCCCGGCTACGTTTTTCCTCTCTCCCGGTTTTTCCCGGCCACGTGGGCCCCACTTCTCTTCCCACTTTTCTTCCTATTTCTTCCTTTCTCCTTCTCTTTTTTTTTTCTTTCCTTTTTTTTTTCTTTCTTTTCTCCACTTTTCTTTTCCAGCCGCCGGCCTCCCCTCTATTATTTTCTTCTTCTTTCCCGTGAGTTACCGACCCTACCTTCCCTTCATTTTTTTTTCTTTTCCTTCTATTACTTCTTTGTCATTTTCTTTCTCTCCCTCCTTATCTTCTCCTCTTCCCCTGCTCGTTCCCTCACGCGACCTCTGCACCCATCTCCCTTCTCTTCTTCCTTTCTTTTCTTTTTCTTTTCTTTCCTTCTTCCTTCCTCACACCCGCCGACTCCTCACCCGTGCCTCCTCCACCTGCACACCTTCACCACCACAAGCCGCCATCCCCTTCATCTCCTTCTCCTCCTCCTCGCCTTGCCACCGTCCCGAGGAGCCCGTCGCCGTCACCTGCAGATCGCGCGACCCGACGCAGACGCGACCCAAGCTTGCCTCGTCTCTCTGCCCCTCGTGTACGCCGCCGACGGTGCCTCCTTCCTCCCTCGCGTCTGCTGCTCGACGTTTCCTCTCCTCGCGCCGCCCGTCCTCGCCGTCGCTGTTGCTCCACAGCCATCGCCGCCTCTGCAAGTTGAAGGTGAGCTTGAAGATGTGACCCGTTTTGTGAGTTTGGGTCGTCGGGTGACCCGAGTTGCTGGTTGGGTTGGTTGCTGGGTTGGTTTATATGGTTGGGCTGGGTCATACGGTTGGGCTTAGGTGTTTAGTTGGGTTTTGATGGGTTATGGGTTTAAGTTTGGGCTATGTTTGGTTGGTGTTTGGGTTGGTTGATTTGTTGGTTGGGCTTGTAATTGGATGTGGGCTGGGTTATGGTTTGGGCTTGGCGAGCTGGGCTTGATTTGGGTTGGCTGTTTGGCCTGTTGGGCTCGCTGCATGGGCCTTTCTGGGCACTCTGCAGTGGGCTGAACAGTACCATTCAGGCCCAGTCCAGGTATATAAAAAAATAATCATAAAATTAAAAAGAAAAATAAAATATAATCTGGTTTAAATAGTTATTTCCTGACACTAAATGATTATTGGAAAATAAAATAAACATGACTTAATTGGAAATATTTTGGGGAAATATAAGATGTAGAAAATAAATAATAAATATGCATACGAGAATAACTTGGAAATATAAGTGTGTATTATAAATTCATATTTATTACCAGGAAATAAATTATATGGTTATATTTTCTAAGAATGGAGTTTTTCTAAAGATAATAATAGTAGGAAACTATACCTTGGGAAGTATAATAATTTCTATGGAAATAATATGGAAAATATATACATATGTTATAATTTTCATAAAAATTATAGTAAATATAATCTTGGGAAAATATAATTATTTTATGAAAATATATTTTGAAAAGAGTTTTAATTAAAGTATGGTACCGAAATTATACTCGGATATACGTACGGTAAATTATTTTCGATAAAAGATGGAAATAAAGGATAAGTAACCGGGATGGGATTAATTCGTAGTATTGGCATCATAGTATACCGATTATGTGCATTTATGTGTGTGTACATTGCTTTGTGTATAGGTTTGATATCGGACAGTTCCCGAGGAGCCAGCGTCATACCGGTCAGTATTTCCGGAGTTGAGTAATCGGCCAAGGTGAGGATGGATAAACCTTGATATGTGCCCGTAATGCTGTGTGTGTATTTTTGTTGTTTGTGGATTATCGTTGTTTGTTTGATCTGCTGGAATGTTTGTCGGCTGATACTTGACTGTTATGGAGTTGTTGATGCTGTTGTAGAAACGTGATAGTCCTGTGTATGTCGTGTTGGAAATATTGCTGAACTGTTTGATGTGATAGATTGTTGATATGAGATTATTGATTGAGTGAAATTTGGATTAATCTGAGGAAATTGGAAATTGGATAACCGAGGAAAGAATAATGAGTATTGGAAATGGAACTGGATTTGATTATGAGATGATGTAATTGTCACTTGGAAAGTAATGGTACGACTAGATGGTTAGAGACTAGTTCTGTGGTGCCTTGCTAGAGGGTTTGTTGGTTGGGGTGTTGACCCCGGATTTGTGTTATTGGGATGTTGATCCCGGATTTGAGATATTGGGATGTTGATCCCGGATTTGAGATATGGGGATGTTGATCCCGGATTGTGGTGGGGCCTGGCATCCAGAATTAGTTAATAACCAGGTACGACCCTAGCTTGTCCAGTGACGGGGCCCGGAAGATAAAATTGGTAATAAAAATTAATAAGTATTCTTTGGGTCTTGGTTCAGTATTGATTATGATGTGCTTGACATGATTTAGTAAGATTCCTCTGTCGTGATGTTTGAGTTGGATTCCTTTGTCGTGTGGTATGTGTTAGTTGTTATGGCAGTATCCTTGTGATGTGTTTGTTTGTGCTTGTTGTTGTGATAGTTGTGTTTGTTTCGAAAGTGTTATGGTTGAATATATCACTGTTTATCTTTCGTCGGTGAGCGTTTCGGACTCACCCCTCGCCTGCGGGGTTTCATCCCGTAGGATGAGTTGTTTGTAGTGCAGGAACGTACCGGGCGAGCTGATGCGTACCCTTGGACAGGCTTGGATCCATAGATTGCATGTGTCGCATACAGTGTTAGTTATTTAAAGTCTTCCGCTGTGCATGTATTTATTATTGTTGGGCCATTGAGCCGTGTTGAGATATTTCGATGTTTTTATCATGGGCTGTTGAGCCCGAGTTATTGTGTTATACACTGTATGCTAGGCCTTGTTGGGCTGGGTTGTCACAGTTCCGGCACGTGTTTACTGTGTGCGGTAAATACGGGTCGGGGCGTCTCATTTTGGTAGCGGAGCGGGCGTTAGGTCTTGTCGGGCAGTCTGTGTGTGTTGTTGTCTTGTTTGCATAAGTTCGCTCCAGTTGTTTATTATTTTACATCATTTAGTTAGTGCATTATGGATCCAGTCAAGAGACGCCAGCTGTCGCGGAACATACACATAAGAGGTAATGATGCCATAAATAAGCGAAATTGCAAATATTATTAATAATACTGATACTTTGAATACAAAGGAAAATATTAATATATTGATTGCAAATAGAAATATTACATTGATTTTTGATAAAGGGAAATATTACATGATATTTTATAAAAGGGAAATACAACATTGATTTTTGATATTTTATAAAAATAAAAATACATTCAACGGTTCGCAACGACGTTGACACGGAAGCTGTTTGTGTCACTGTTGATGTTAACCGTGACTCTGTCGCTCCAAGAAAGCCACATGCCGCCTCTGTCGCGCTGGCCAGGAATCTCGAACCGGTTAGCTTGAGGGAATCGGAGTGGAATCAGACCGTGATCGTCTCGTGGTTGCCACTGCGTCTCCGTCAGAAGAACCATGTTGGGCTTGTACTGGTTCTTCAGATCCCTCAGAGTGCGCGAGAACTCCTGTGCACGCCTTGCAACTCCTATGCAGTTCCACACCAGCAGACGTACCTTTGGCCAAGTTGGAGGTAGCCGAGTCATTCTGGGTATGCTCTGGGCTGTCATTGCGAGCTGGTAGTAAGCGCCTTGCTCCACAGTTTGGCAAGTGGACTCCAGGTTGAACTCTTGAAGCCTATCCGAGATGAAGAACATCACGGAATTTGCTGAGCCGTAGTATGAAGTCCTCAGCGTTCCATGGTCCTCTAGGAAGAACACCTCTTCCATTGGAGTGACGAAGAATCGTGATGAATAGAGCTCGTCGACGAAAACTAGACGTGGCATTCTGCCGAGCTCATTCGGCAGCTCTTCAGCACGTTCGTTAACCATGCTGTAGGCTAAACGATTCCTTCTGCCAAGATTGGCACCTTCAACAAAGAACACTGAAGATGGAGCAGGCATCTTATTTTTCCTTTTGGACGTGTGGGGTTTTGAATGAACGTTGTGTTTTGTTTTCTGAGAGTTTGTTTGCTTTTGATGCTTTTGGTGATTTACACCTCACCGCTCCTTCTTTTATACTCTTATGGGGAGCGTGATTACCGTTTTTGATTCTCAAGATTTTGTTTTTTTTGAATTTTACCGTTGCTTATTTAATGCTTTACGCATTTTCGGCTACTGAGCCAGTGTTTTACAGCTCTTTTCTGACTCACGAATTCTTACGCCCTGGCTACCTTGGTGTTTCTTTTGATGGTGTGTCATAAATTTCTTGCATCTTTAATCACAAGCATCCGTGACCGTTGAGGTTAGACGGATGGGGCCGTATCTCGAGCAGAGCGCATGTGCGACAAGCTCACAGCTGTTCGGACATCGTGGAGAGATACGAGCCTTGACAGACGTTTTGGCTTATGCGGAAAATGTGAACAAGTGGGTATCGTTTCCTTCGAGGGACACAGGACGATCCCGTGAACATCGCTTTCCGAGTTAACGGGTATCTTTTTCACGAGGTTAACCGACGTCACCGTTAGTTGTACGGAACGTTTCGTGATTCGAGGATGTTCACGTCCGATACGAACACCGTTCATGAAACATATTTAGTTTAAATCTCTTTTTGTTCGACTTTGTTAAACGAGTTTTATTTTTAATTTCTTTAAATTTGATTTTATATTCTTATTATTGATTTTTGTTTTACCTTGAGACATTTTATTTTTCCATTTGACATAAGATTTCTTAACATAAGAGAATTTTGATTTAAAAGGAAACTAATTTTATTTATTTTAATAAAGGAGTTACAACAGAGAAGAAGTGCTCTAAGGAGCTATTTGCTTCTCGAGATCTTTTACAAGCTGTTGAACGTTCCTTAAGTGCGAGAAGAGCTCCATGCACGCCAGTTCGATCTGTGCCACCGCCGAGCTGACCTTCCTCAGGGAGACGTTCAGCTGCGTCAACTTCTGTTGCGGAGTGCTGCTTTCAGCTACCGCATTGCCTTTCTTGTCCTCAGCTTTCTTACCGGCACGCTTCTTCCGTCGCTTTGGGGAGACCACCATGTGCCCTCCAGGCCGATGATGTTGGACTTGAACCGCTTCTTTGGAGGCTCTTCATCGGAGCTTGTTGGGAAAGCCTTGCCGCCGATATAGCTGTTGTTCTCGGAGTCTGAAGTCGTTCGAGAACGAAGAGGAGAGTCCATGGCTGAGAATGAATGACTCAGCTGTGAGGGTTGGTATTTATAAGCGGATAAGATGTCGCTTAAGGGTATAAGCGGTATCTCATGTTGAGGTTGGACACCTGGCAGAGTGTGCCAGAAGCTTATCGTGGTAGGACCCACGGATAAGACGGAATTTCGGGGACGAAATTCTTTTTAAGGTGGGTAGACTGTAACAGCCCGGGTAAATTTTTGATTTTTACCGGGACTATAGAAATTGTTTCACCGTGATTTACTGTTGAATTAATCTCGGGTAATTAATTCGAGGTAAAACGGTAGTCATTTTTCGAAACCGAGAATTTTCCCGCGCTCGGGAGTTTCTTCCTAACTAACCGAGCCTCGGTTCTCAGTTCCGAGACTTGGACGATGTTCAGGAGAATTAATCGGATTTTCCGAGCCCAAGTCATATTTTTGGACTCGGGACGGGATTTGTCGGAAAGACGGGAGTATCCCTGCGTCTACGGGATTCCGACGCGAGAATCCGGACCCGCCAACGAGCTTGCCCTGAGCTACTCTTTTTCCTTCTTTTTCCTTCCTCTTTCTCTTCCCGGCTACATTTCTTCTCTCTCCTGGTTTTTCCCGGCCTTGCGGACCCACTTCACTTCCCTCTTCTTTTTCTTCTTTTCCTTCTTTCTTTTCTTTCTCCTTTCTCTTTTCTTTTTTCTTTCTTTTCTTCTCCTCTTTTCTCCTCAGCCGCCTCCACCCTTTTCTTTTTTTTTTCCTCCCAACTGCCGGCCCCTCACCCATCTCTTCTCCACTTTTCTACCTTGTCTTCTTCCTCCCCTCACATCACCCTTCCCCTCAATTATTTCTCCCCTCAACTGGTGACCCCCACAACTCCCTCTTCCTTCCTTCTTCCTCCTCACTTCTACCTTCTTCCTCTCCTCTGTTTTCGCAACCCACCGCCGCCCTTAAAACCCCCCCCTTCCTCTTCCCTGCAACCTTCTGCCACACACACGCCTCCTCCCTGCACCCCTCTCTCCCTGGTCGTCGCCGAGACCGTCGCCCGATTTCCTCCCTCCCCCGTGATTTACCCGCTTCCTCTCTCACCACCAAGGCGCCGCCACCAACCTCCCTCGCCTCTGCCGCCGCCGTTGCTTCTGCTCATCGCCGTCACTGCAGGACGCAGAGCAGCCGCCGCCTTCCTCTCTCTCTCCCTGCCCCGATCTGCTGCTCCTCCCCGATGTCACCAAGTCCGGCCATGACCAAGCCTGAGCCGCCGCCGTGAAGACTGATCTCTCTTCCCCGGGCAGCCGTCGCCTCGCCGCTGCGTGTTTGCATCAGTAAGACCCGACGGCGAGCTTTGCCTCTTTCCTTTTGATTGTCTTTTTTTTTTTCCTTCCTTTCTCTAAACCGATTAAGGTTTGATTGAACTAATTGGGTTTCGTGTCTGCGATTGTTGGAAGAGATGGTGTTTGATGATTCTGTAGATGGCGTTTGATGATTCTGTGATGTTGATTGGGTTGATGGTTGTACCTTGGGTGTTTTGGATGGTGGTGGAATCGGGTTGTTCTGCTTCTGGAGGAACAGTTGCAGAGGGGTTTGCCTTCGTGAACAGTAACAGTGGCCTTGAGTTCAGCTGCGATGAACAGTGCTGCCGGAATCCGGCGAGCTTCCGGCGAGTCCCGGGAATTTTCCGGCGAGACCCGGGCAACTCCGGCGTGAACAGTGCGTTCACCAACAAATGGGACTCGATGGACGGGTTGTTTTGGTAATTCCTCGGACTCACCTTTACCATGGGCTCGGGTTTGGGCTCGGTGCACAAATGGGCTCGGAAACGGGCCGATGTGCGGAGGCCCATATTCTCGGGACGAATACATTCTAACGGACTAAGAACGTTAATGAACCCGGACTTTTAATTGTTTTAATTAAAATAAAGATTTAGTTTAATTAATCAAATAATAACCTTTAATTCCATTTATGTTTTGTAATTCGATTTATAATTATATTTCGTGTTGGACTATTAGAAAGACCTATAGTATTTACTTAATTTATATTTGGACTCTTAATAATTAAAGGCCCAATTATACTTATTTACTTGATTTAGTTGTCAAATGTAAACTAAAAATATAAATATGAATACCTATGAATTATAAACACATGTGTATAAATGATTATATATATATCCTACCAAATTTATGTTTAGCTAAATAATGAAGTTACAACTTGATTTATCACTTAAACATAAACATAAGGTTAAATGGGAATTACCTACTATGTATGTATAAATATGGTCATACTAGATATACGTGTAATCTAGTATCGATTTATGTATAAATATACGTATATATACATGTATTTTAATATGCTATATTTTTCCTTATCGACAAAGAACTAAAGGGCCGGGATATCGGCTTGAACGTTTGGATTTAGTTTTAATTTAAAATTAAGTATAATTAGAATATCGATAAGAAACTCGGTTTCGGTTTTAATTTGAAATTAAGTATAAATGGTATAGTGAATAAAGAGGTTAATTTCATAATAAAGAAATTGGATAAGGCAAGCCGTATAACGATTTCTAAACCGGTATCATGCATAATCATTTTGTTGTGCATTATAAGTGATTATTGTGTTCCTATATGTACGTATAGGGTATCGGGATTTGACCGGATAGCAGTTTCAGAGACATACCAGGTGAGGATGGATAAACCTTGATATGTGCCCGTAATGCTGTGTGTGTATTTTTGTTGTTTGTGGATTATCGTTGTTTGTTTGATCTGCTGGAATGTTTGTCGGCTGATACTTGATTGTTATGGATTTGTTGATGCTGTTGTAGAAACGTGATAGTCCTGTGTATGTCGTGTTGGAAATATTGCTGAACTGTTTGATGTGATAGATTGTTGATATGAGATTATTGATTGAGTGAGATTTGGATTAATCTGAGGAAATTGGATATTGGATAACCGAGGAAAGAATAATGAGTATTGGAAATGGAATTGGATTTGATTATGAGATGATGTAATTGTCACTTGGAAAGTAGTGGTACGACTAGATGGTTAGAGACTAGTTCTGTGGTGCCTTGCCAGAGGGTTTGTTGGTTGGGGGTGTTGACCCCGGATTTGTGATATTGGGATGTTGATCCCGGATTTGAGATATTGGGATGTTGATCCCGGATTTGAGATATGGGGATGTTGATCCCGGATTGTGGTGGGGCCTGGCATCCAGAATTAGTTAATAACCAGGTACGACCCTAGCTTGTCCAGTGACGGGGCCCGGAAGATAAAATTGGTAATAAAAACTAATAAGTAATCTTTGGGTCTTGGTTCAGTATTGATTAGGATGTGCTTGATATGATTTAGTGGATTCCTTTGTCGTGTGGTATGTGTTAGTTGTTATGGCAGTATCCTTGTGATGTGTTGATTGTGCTTGTTGTTGTGATAGTTGTGCCTGTTTCGAAAGTGTTATGGTTGAATATATCACTGTTTATCTTTCGTCGGTGAGCGTTTCGGACTCACCCCTCGCCTGCGGGGTTTCATCCCGTAGGATGAGTTGTTTGTAGTGCAGGAACGTACCGGGCGAGCTGATGCGTACCCTTGGACAGGCTTGGATCCATAGATTGCATGTGTCGCATACAGTGTTAGCTATTTAAAGTCTTCCGCGTGCATGTATTTATTATTGTTGGGCTATTGAGCCGTGTTGAGATATTTCGATGTTTTTATCATGGGCTGTTGAGCCCGAGTTATTGTGTTATACACTGTATGCTAGGCCTTGTTGGGCTGGGTTGTCACAGTTCCGGCACGTGTTTACTGTGTGCGGTAAATACGGGTCGGGGCGTCTCACTAAGAATATATTCACATAGGGAAGTCATAATAAAAAAAAATTGTACTACCCATGTAATGCCTGGTGCGTCATTTCTTTTAACTGGTAAATATAGGAGGCTAAAGTTCGTACCAGTAATTTTTTATAGGGTTTTCATTGACTAAAATTCAATGTATATATTTTTGATATTGGAATTTTGTATTTCTTTAAATTCTGCGTGTCAATGTCGAACTCATAAGAACATTTTAACAGACAATCATATGATCCTATCCAGGAATGAAAGAGAAAACATTTTATACCAAAGGTACAGACCTTAAAATCAGGGTCATAACCTATGTATTCTATAGCTCGTACAATTTGATTTTTATGAGCCGTTGAATCCAAATTACCAACATGAAAATATAATCAATCTGATCCATTTGAATATGTGGAATGTATTACGGGAATAGAAGAAAATAACAACTATTCCCCACATTCAAAACTCATCTCATGCTTCTTATCTCTAACTCTATAGTATTAAGTATTAACCCAAGGTAAGAGAATGCTTTAAACTTTGAATATCAAGAAACTTTAATAAAAATGCCTGTCTAGCAATTTCAATAGAAGAACCGACAGTAACAAAAAAACAATACTAAAATGGAAAAAGAAAACGATGAATATCTCAGACTTGTACAACATTTAGTACATTGAAATTTATCAATGATAATCTTTGCTTGAACAATGGCAATTGGAGAAATTCAACGACAACAATAAAAACTGATTGAAGGGTGGATTCACTTGTCTCCCTATAAATTGCCCCTGTTCTTCTGTTCCAAGCTTCCAATACAAAATACGTTTACTAAGAGTAACAAAGGTTTTCAAAACCCATGTATTCTTGATTCTCCAATTTCTCAACCATGTTCACTATGCCCACTCCACCTGCAATTAAGTTGTTGCAAGTTTTAGCATCTTTTACTTATCTTGTTTTGAAAATAAAGAGAGTGTATCATGATTTTGCTCGAAATCTTGACAGTACTTTTGCTTAATAGAAAATAAATAATTGACAGTACCTAAGCTGATTGCGCTCACGAAAATTGTCAAAGCCAATATGAAGATGATTATTGATGCTCTCCCGACGATTGCTATTATTTTTCTGACCACGTGCTGGCCGACAAATGCAGCAATTGTTGCCACCAAAACAAAGTAAGATGCTGCAGGAAAAAATTGTCCAAGAAAAGCAAGAAGGTTAATTAGTCTTTCATTTTTCACTTTTTTGGTTAGAAGTTGGCAATTCACCTAAAATTTTGAAGTAATAATTGAATGGAGGTCAGCTTTGGTTTCCATTTTTCGTGTATTTAACTTCTTTTTTTTTTTCACAGCTACTTACCGTACGGGACCGGGAAACGATCTAGGAGGTAATATTCTACGACTGACATTGAAGATGAGAATGCCATGGAAAAGGTGGATGTTGCACTTGCTACCTGCAAATTGGTGAAATTTTGTCATTATATCAGGCGAGTTACCATAGAATGCTTTAAACTTTCTAACTTGACAGATAAAAGATTGCCTAACAATTCTTGCGGGGAAAGATGTTCTTCATGAGCCGAAAGAAGAGGCATTCCTAATGACCAATTCCTGTGGTTTATGTGTATACCTGAGGGGGAATTCCTAATTCAAGGAAGAGAGGTCCTAAGATGAAGCCTCCTCCAAGTCCAAGCAGTCCACCAACCATGCCAGCAATAATCCCACATGAACAGTAAAGTAAAATCTGATGCAGCTTCCAGTTTGTGACTTCTTTTCCTTTGGATGCAATCACTCTGGTGCCTTTGCGCAGGCATATTGCTTCAAAAAGTGTTACGGAGAAAGCAATTGGTATCTACACAACATAAAAAAATCCATATTAATCAGTTTCTGTACTTGCAAATCAGAATCATACCTCCGCAATTTGAAGTAATTTATGCGAGGGAAATATCACTATATTCAGATTCGAACTTTACCTGCAAGCAGTTCAGAATCCAGTATGCAATAGAGCAGGTTGCTACGTGAGTCTGCAAAAAGATTCATACAGAGGTATTGTTCAGAAGAAATTAATCTGGAACATGACAGAAGTAGAGGTGTTTTTTCTGCTACCATCAGTTCTAAGGCAAGGTCCTCTTTTCCTATAAGTTAGTTCTAAATTTTTGTCTTAACAATTTAGCGAGCCTTAATTCATCAACATCAGTTCAATACTATGGTAAGGAATACAGAAGGACGGAGCTTTTCTGAGCTTAGGATGAGACTGAGATCAAGTTGCCTGCCTGTGTGACAGTATGGATAGTAGCTAACCTGTAGAATTTGAACAATAAGAAAACCCACCCAGACATACATAAGCAATGCCAACTCTTTCCAGTAAATATTCTCCCCCAAGGGAACCTGCATAGAAAACAACAACTGAAATCTATTAGGACTTGTGGTCAAGCTATTGCTGTTGGAAGTATAACTTTTTCTTGCACTGACCTCGTCATCTGGGAGAATGACTGGACCACTTGGAAGTGGTTTGTAATCTTGTCCACTCCCGTCTGCATATTATTAAGACAATCTCTTAGTTTATGGAAAAGACGTCGGATATCTCTCAGTTAACAGTGGTGTTGTTTGCAATAGGATTTAGTTGGTTTCACTTCTTGATGTTTCTTGGAATAGTCTTTTGCTACATACTTATCGTTTAAATGGACTATTCCTTCACAGCCATAGCTACTTGTTTACTCCAAGGATTTTCTTCTTTTTTTTTTTTTCAATTCCGTTTTCCAGTTTCTTATTCTGGGTTTACTATGGAAAAATGCACATTTTTGGCATTTTGTTAGAAATTTTCATCAAGGACTAAGCCATTTAGGTACTCACCTTCTGGTTTCAGCTCAGATTCCAGTTGCTTGGCTGCTTCCTGAACATCAAACAGAACCTCAAATTTCATTAGCAAGCAAAGAACAGAGGAAAAAAAAAATGTTCAAGAAGCGGATGATTACCTTCTTCATCATTGTTTCTTTCTTCCATGTATCTATGCCTTTGAATAAAGCTTTAGTTGATGTACCTGTCATTATTGGTTTTTATTCCGTGGATTAGAAAATTTCTTGGAAGTACTCTCCTTACTATGACGAATTTGGAATGCTATAATATGTTTAGAAGGTTTCAAGTAAAAAGACACCTAGTTTCTGTTGAATACAATTATGGTGGCGTCACTTGAAGCAACTTGAAACTGTTTATACCTATGAAGAGGATGATAAGCAGGACTGTGACCATCCAATCAGCGAACATGACGTTGAAGGCAACTCCTATGCTAATACCTAACATAAGCATGGGCTGGAAAAGCATAGCCAGGTCGTAGTCTATGAGGGGCATGTCAAGTGTTGGGTGTCTAAGCCTCAGGTTGTAATACACAGTGGATCCAGCAGCACCCATGATCATACCTGAAATCAGGATTTGGAACTTGTGGTAATTAATAGGCAGGGAAAGTGCTAAGATTTACATTAAGCAAAATCAATCACTTACACTTGGAAATGGCAGTGGAAGACTTGGGGTCGAAGCCAATTATCAAGGTGAGCATTGGTACGAAAATTCCACCACCTCCAACTCCTCCCACGCTGCCTAGTGCTGCTCCAAGGAATCCAACTATCGATCCCACGACGATTCTCCAATCAAATTTCATCTCCTGCTCAGGCAAAATTTTTTTTTCAGACAAGGAAAACTAGTGTTGAAAATGATGATGCAATGATCAACCTGACAAACAAACAGATTGGGGATCAACTCACAGGCCAAACGGGCTCATAGGAAGACTTTCCACTCTGCCACAGAAAATGAGCTACTCTCTCCATAAAACCAGGTCTCATTTCTTTCTTGATCGGTGTTTCTGCTTTTTCATCTTTTAACACTCTCTCTGCTCCTGCTAGGTTGCTCAACATGACTAGACCAAGTAATATCAGGCATGCTGCAGCCAGTGCTAGTGCAGGTGAAGCTCTTCGGTTCAGACCAATTTTAGTCATCTGGGCTGTGTTAGAATGAGGAAGCTTGAATGAACAAGTGTTTTTAAGCTTTCGCTACAATCTTTTTTTTTTTTTTTTCCTGCTGGATTATATTTCTAACGTATATTTGGTGGTTCTCTGCTACGAGCAGTGTGGCACACAGGGAGAGAAAAGCACGAAACAGAGAAGGCTTCACTATAAGTGGCTGCCTAATGTGTACATATATATGTACGCTTTCTTTGTTACGTGGTCCACCTATTTGGACTGTACTTCGGATTGAAGGAGCTGTTCTGTTCTAGATGCGCAGTAACTATTTAAATGAAATTTATAAATATTGTTTAGCTTAACTGATAGACAATTAATTAAGAAATTGATTCACAACCTACTCTTCGTTTCCATTTGCATAATATTTCCCTGGACTATCCAGTTAACCTACCCTTTCATTGGAGATTATTTAGTTGCCCTAGTCACTATCATCCTTTGCGATGGAATCCTGCTAAGCAACACTGTGAAACAAAAAAACAAGTACAATATCAGCCTATGAAATTTCGCGGAAGCACCAGAAGAAAAATGGAGTAGTGCAGAAGTTTTAGCATATGGTGTAACGGTACTTAAAATCTTCAATCAGTAACAGTAGCTCACGGGGCTATGTAATTTTGCATTTTTATCGTACAGCGGCTATGAAGCTTCTTAGCTACTGTGTTGGTTCTTGCCTTATTCCATACAATCCACACCAACTACACTTTCAAACAAAACATGAAGGTAAAACGTCCTCTTTCTTTGTAATTTCCACGCATCGCCAGTGTTGTTTTAAGACCCAATGTAGCATCTTCAAAAATTGGAAATGTCTTACGATCTCTCATCACTAGCCTCGCTGATTAAATTTGAGTCAGGAGCCAAGATTCGTTCGTTTCAACGTTTGGCCTATATTTACAATATGCAAAATTACAAATTACATCGTGGCAGTGCTCTTTCTGTCCCATATCTGTCTTTTTAGCAATTTATAAATTTAGAAGTATGAAACAGTAAATAAGACATGTAAGTGCCGCTTGACTTGTTTTGAGTAAAACAACAATGCCGTTTTTCTTCTTCAAAAAAAAAAAACAAACAGTAAATAAGATACGCCTTTCCGGATCTTGAGACAAAACCTCCGAATTACCAAAAACTAAAAAAACAAGGAACAAACAAAAAATATGCAAGCAAAATAAAAGAGTTTGCTTGACTTCATACCCAACAATGGCTCAAGTCTTCAGATCTACCCCTACACATTAGGAGATTACCAAACGTAATTGCAGTATGGCACCTAAGATGATTAAGTTTGGAGCAGGGGTTTCTAATTTGAAAAGATCATTTTTTTTTGAACATGAGAATATTTCATCATTCATATTAAGTTGGTTGAGTACAACAGTCCTGCAATAACAAATTACACAACCCTCGGTGTCTCTCATGCTATAGTGTCACCTACCATGTTGCTTCACTAATTACTACTACCCTACATTGGCCAACATTTTGGTTCCTACTCGGGGCAGGCACTTACCAGTTTTGGATGGGAGGAAAAGTACGCAAAGATTCTAGAAATTATGATTAACCTGAAATACAGGCTTTTTACTCCATAGAATTAATTGGTAGTGAGGGCTTTTTAAAACAATTTCATAACCACTCACTGGTGGATACTTGGTAGCTTTGTAATTCTGTAAAAAAACATTATTCTTTCTGTAAATTGCAGTGGTTATTGGCGTCGTCCATAAGCATGACATTCAAGATTCAATTTCCGAGAACATAGACGGCCCAATTGCACCATAGATGAGGCTGCATTTTATCTCACAACCAGAATGGAAGAACCAATAAAACACCAGCAAACATGAGTCATTTTGGAGATTATATAAATAAAAATTGCAAACACAGACATGATCCTTGACAAACTGAAAGTTGAGCAATGAAAAATTCAACGCCAATACACAAGCAGCAACACAAAGCACAAATGATTCTGGGCTTTTTATCAAATACAGCACCGAGATCTCTTATAATTAAACCAAAAAGAGAAACAACGATTGGGCAGTAGATGGAAAGAGCTCTTAATGATCTCCAATCAAAGCACACTGCAATTAGTAAGCTTGAACTCAGTTTTCATAATCCCGAGAAACTGACCTCTCTGACCGTCGATATTCGTGCTCCCTATCCCGTGTCTCGGATGTTCCATGTTCATAGCGATAATCATCTTCATCCATCCGATCATACCTATCTTGACCATGGTATTGATCATAACGGTCATGTTCACCCTGCGCATCCATACGATCATATTCTCTACTGCGCTGATGGTCATAGTGCTCATAACGCTGGTCATGTTCAGCATCTGGTTGCCCATGTTCCTGCCCTGGTTGTTCATACCAGCCACGTTCATCCTCCGGCCCTGTTCGATCATAGTCCCGATCACCATGTCGATCCCTATCATGTTTTGGCTCAACACGGTCATATTCAGATTCCCTATCACGTGAACGGCCACGATCATGGTCATCAACATCATAATCCCTCTCCCTATGGCGATCACGATCTCGCTCCCGACCACGGTCTCTGTCTCTGTCACGCTCATAGTCACGACCTCGGTCGCGCCCACGATCACGGTCGCGTGCTCTGTCACGGTCACGTTCCCTACCCCGGTCTCTCTCTCGGTGTTCTCTCTCCCTGTCACGGTCTCTGTGGTGTCTATCGTCCCTATGGTCACGATCCCTTGGCCGGTCATGGGAACGCTCGCGAGATTTCTCCCGTTCTCTTTCTCTGTCCCTTCTCTCACGCGACACTTCTCTGTCACTGACGTAAAAACACAAACGTTACTTGAAATACAAAGTGGAGTATTCATATCTTTAGTTCAAGGGGAGTAAAGTTCGTCCTTAGTTGTGTTAACTAAAAACAGCAAGAGCTTTCTCATTAAGTCAACAACAGAGTACACTATACCATTTTCACAGGTGCTCATCAAATTATTTTGTTCCGTGCTCTCTCAGTTCAAAACAGAACAGAAAATAATCCAAATGACTTGATAAGAACTTACCGCTCATTGTGTCGGTCCTCTCGAACCCTTGGCTCCTCGGACCGAGTTGTTCCTCCTGGTTGCTGAACTTCTCTGCAGGAAGGTAATCAAGCATATGAGATTAGCCAAAGTAATCCTGAGATAACTAGAAACAGTTTCTTACACTGATGCTTAGCATCAACAACAGTAATAAACAACATACAGCAAATATACCAGCCAGTTCAGGAAAGAGCACACACTTAATGTCATCAAACATCTATACATATAGATGATTCATTCAGCTAAACAAGCTGACAGAAAAAACATAATATAGGCATAGAGCATTTGCGAATCAAGGAATTTACCTCCCAGAATACTTCTGATTAACTTCTTCAGCAGCAACCCTGGTTGCTCCAAGTCCACCACCCAATCTTCGAGGTCGCCAATTCGGGACAGTTCTACCCCGTTCAACATCAACAAGTACCCTTCTACCATCAAGCTTTCTCCCATCAGCTTGCTTATATGCAGCTGATAAAAAATACAAGCGGCAGTCAGAAAATCAGGCCAAGTATAATATCCCTTCAAAAAAGAAAGAAAAAAAAAAAAAGGAAAGAAGTCCAAGAAAGCAAATTAGACCTTTCATGTCGCGGGTATGCATGTACTCGATGAATGCATAGCCTCTAGGTTTATTAGTCTCTTTATCGTTAACCAATCTAACCTGCAAATCTCAGAGCAGAAGAATAAATAAAATGTAGCCAGAGTCGGAGCTTTCAATAGAAAGCGTAAAATTAGCCTTCATTTTTGTCAACTAAGTGACAACTCTATAGCAAGATTAAACAGGAAAAATCCTAAATGGCACGGCAGACAGGCACTATGCCCCATTAGCCGTGCTCACCTTTTTTTAATAATAGGGCTTCCAATCGCCAGATGCATCACCACCAGAGCTAGAGTTGCAGAAAAACTGATATATCGTTGCAAATACCCATTCTCGTATTGACTAACATCCCCTTACCAGGGAATAATTTTTTAAAAGTAACAAATAGTTCTAGATAAAATAGAATATACCAGGACATCTTCTCAACTGCTGAAGTGTTTTGGTAGCCTTAAAGCCAAAAACAAAATTTTTAGTAGCAAAGAAATGCACGCGCAAAACTCAAGTAAAGAGAAAGAGATGCTAATACTCCCTATGTGTTTTACCCAGAGAAGGGACAAGGACAGTTGCCAGTCTCCATTTGTTGCTTGAAACTAAAGGCCAAAAGGCAAAGTGCATCACTGCTCTGCTCACTTAAATTTCAGCATTGCTGACAGGATGAAGCAACATCTTTGGAATGGGATGATAAGGAGATAGGGAGACCAAAATTTCCACACGTGCAGAAAATTGCACAGCCCCCTTACCAGAGGTCTTAAGGATTAATTTTAATCTAAATAATACCTAGAAGCTGGTAGATCTGACAATGGTTTTCTAAACCCAATTATAATTGAAGTAGAATCATCAAAATCAGAACAGAACCATGGCAATACCAGCAAACACCAATACCTGTGCTATCCTTTCCCACTTGCGTACTCCAATGACAGTATAAACAACCAATATAAATGCTTAACAAGGGATGCATTATGCCACCTATTTTACTGTAATGCAGATACATAACTAGCAGACGAAGTTGCAACAATATTCAAGTTTTAAAAACGATTGCAAAATAGTAGGAGGAAACAATTTTTTAAACAGTGATGTGGCAAGGTAATTGATGAATATAACTCAACATAAAAAGATAAGGAAGGAAGGATTTAAGGTTATAAACATCTTTGCCTATTTGAAAACAACAGATAGAAAAGATGAAACAACATAATTTCAAAACGATCCAAAATCCAAAGAATTAAAAGAGTTTGAAACAGAAAGGATAATGTTGCTAACATTATGTCTTACCAAACCCGCTTGGGGATACTCAAAATACCTACCCGTTTTATCGCTCCATAAGACTCAAAGTCCCTTTTTATTCTACTTTCAGTTGTCTCATAGTTCTGCATGCAAACAGTAGAAATAAATTAGTTCTCATGGAAAAGAGCTAGTCACAAGCAAAAAAATTCACAACTGTAAGACAATAAAACTTACAAGCCTAGCAACAAACAATGTCTTGTATGGATCTCCCGAGATGTTTGGATCATTAGTTGGATCATCTGTATGAACAAAAAAGACAAGAAAAAAGTTAAAATCCGCACTGATACCATAAACAACTATATTATGATGACAGCAAGAAAGGCACTTCACATTTTTGAAGCTCCTCAGCAGCCTTCTCTGCACCCTTCTCCAGACGGAGTTGATGAATTCTAGCCCTTCTTTGAGCCTAGATGCAAGAGTATGAACACCAATCCTTAAACAATGTGAAGAACAGCTAGCAAGCGAAAGCATTAGGAAAACTATCATCTGCAGATTGCTAGGAATATGTTCTGGAAGCATACATGCAATTACTACAAAGAACATAGTCAATCTACATTTAGTACTATGGAAATATTGATATCTACTTCAAGTAGAATAACATCGGAAACAACTACAAGTAGTAGCTAAAGTACAAAATTGTACGTGAATATAACTTATGTATGATTCGTTCCAAACCAATTTCTTCTTCTGTTTTCCCATCACAGCCTTCCTCTAGGTTTCTAAATCAACTTAACAAGGACCAGGAAAACGAATAAAAGGAAGAAGTGGGAGAGAAAAGGAAGATTCGGTTCTCTCAGAAGATATGAGCAGTTCTCATACCAAAACAGAAAGCTCAGAGCACCTAAACACCTTATATTAGCGAACTTTTTACTTTTCACTATAGTGCTTAGAACTCGAATACTAGCATTCATCCGATTAGGGGGAAAGTCATGATATGGAAAAAATCAGTTATAATCGGAACATCAGAAACCAAAAGAAGCAAAGTCATGAAAGGAGGAGAGTCATACTGGAGTTTCGGCCTCCTTAACGGGAGGTGCATACTCAGGATCTCCTGGCTCGGCAAATTTACTCACAAACTGCGCCATACCTGCAAAAAACAAGCCAACAAAGACGGAATCAATAATAAACACCTCAAAAAAAGAGTAAAACCTAGAACCACATAAGACGGGAGAAAACCGAGACCTGTGTACGGCGGACATTTTCGCTTCTCCGGTGGAGGTTTGTACTCCAATGGAGGTCTAGGCTCAAAGAGCTTCAATAGATTAGCTGTTAAACCGGTAGGATGGCTTTGTCCAATCTGCAAAACCAACATCTTTCAATAAACTTCCACGCAACACAAATCAAACAAATTACACGGCGAACCATTACAAGCTAAACATTAGAAAGAAGAGACGCCCAGAACAGATCTCATAAATTAAACGAGAAGCCGATTAGTATTCAACTGCTACAATCTAAAACTCTAAGAAATCGGACGGTGTAGTGTTCTAACCAGTTTGAGCTGGAGGACGTTGGCGCGGTTCTGGCCCTTGGTGGTGCCGCGGACGGCGGCGTTTTGGTTGCGCATGAAGGCATCGTTGTAGTCGCCCATGGTGGTTGGTGAGATCGGGATGAGCTAGGGTTTTGAGAGAATGGGGATATAAACTTATACAAAGAAAGAGTTCCTTAGATTTTTTTTTTTAATTTTTGTGAATATAAAATAACAGCACTATTAACTAAAAGCGTGCACTGATTGGATTGGGGCTTTATTATTATTAGGAACGGGGTTTTGTGAGTCGGTCGAGATTGAACGGGGGTCTGCTCCGCTCGGGAAGCTGGACAGCGCCTAGCGTTTGTGTCTGGGTGATTAATTTTATAGGACACCGTATTAAGTCTTAACCATAAATAGTCTTTGGATTTGCTTGTCATAGGATATATTTAGTGCCGGAGTCGGCAGAAATATTAACTTTCCCCCCAAAACTAAGATCAGCCTTTAAAATTAGTCCCTAATTTCAAGAGATATTACGTTCCTCCCGATCATTATGAAAGCACGTGACTTAATACTTTTTTTTTAAAGAGAAAAGCACGTGAATTAATTAGTCAGCTAATTACCCAAAAAAATTAATTATTCAGCTATGAAAATTGAAAACTACTCCACACAGTTATGATAAAAATCATTAGTACTTTCGGTCCCTTCAAAACTTCTTATGATGTTGGTTAAATATGTAAATTTTGAAGAAATTTTATTTGTTATTTGCGAAATTAACTTGCCTATAATACCTTATTTACGAGGATGATTAATGCATATGCACCATATAACTTAGTTATTAGGTTGATATTTACAAATTACATGATTTAATACATTAATATATTTCTGGTCAAGGTTTACCTTGACATCAAATTGGTTTTATTGATCCTTAAAATATTTATTAAGACTAAACTATACACTACAAATACAATGCAGAATTGCAGATACATATTGGGAGTTCTATTTTCACTGATAATTTGCTATCGTACATCTAATTGGATTTAAACTGTAAGATGACATACCTATTTGCCGGCATGAGGATTTAAGTTAGGCACAAAGAAAATAAAGAATATGAAAGGCACAGAGGAAGAAAGGAAAAGTCGCAAGATTTGCCGATTTAATATAAAATATAAAACAACCTATAATGGTTTGTGTCTATTAATTCTGGTATATGCAGTAAATGCTACCACTTCTCCTGGAGTCTTTAATTTTTTCAGTATAGTGATTAAACCAATTGCGAAAGTTTCTAATTATCCATTCAAAAGTTAAAACCAAACTGGACCAGCTAAGGACCAAAAATCAACATATGTCCTTGGCTTTCTTTGTCGGTGGAATGCTAACGAGTGATTTGTAATTCTGTCCTTCGGCTAAATTTCAGGTAGGTTGGGAGTGATGTTAATTGATTTTTGATTTCTTACTACGGCCAAAAGTAACCTCTTTTTGTCTGTTTCTGTAACAGTCCGGGTAAAATTTTAGATTTTTACCGGGACTGTAAAAATCTTTTTACCGTGATTTACTGTTGAATTAATCTTGGGTAATTAATTCAAGGTAAATCGGGAGTCGTTTTTCGAAACCAAGGGTTTTCCCGCGCTCGTGATTTTCCCGCGGATTTTTCGAACCTAAGTTGGTATTTTTCGGGTTTCGGAATTTCCCGAAAAATCACACCGGAAAATAACTAAGGGGGTATCAGTTATTTTCTGGTCCGGATCGGACCCGCCTGCATTATTGATCTCACATGTTTAATAGTTAAACACGGTTTATAAAAAGAAAGCAGAAGAAGGCAGCAGGAGAGGAAGAGAGGAAGAAGAGAAGAAAAAAAGAGAGAGAGAGAAAAAGAAAAAGAGAGGAAAAGAAAAAAAAGAAGAAAAGGAAAAATTAAAAAAAAAAGAGGAAAAAAAACATACAGAGGGGAAAAAAAAAAGAAATGAGAGAAGAAAAAAATAATGAAGAGAAAAGAAAAAAAAAGAAGAAAAAATCAGAGAAAAATCAGAAAAGAAAAGAAAGAAAATAGAAAATAGAAGGAAAATAAGGAAAACGAAAAAAAAAAGAAGAAGAGGACTGTTCATCATCAACCCCGAGCGTCTGCTACTGTTCATCCCGTGGCATTCCGCGTCACCGTTCGCTGCACCGCCGCCACCAGCGCCTTCGCCACGCCGGCGCGACCTCGACGCCGCCTTCCCCGAGTCCTTCCGCCGCCGGACGCGCACAGAACGGCCGTTGACCCGTAGCAGAACCCACGGATCCGGCTTCCTTCCGCCTCCTGCTCAGCCGCCGCGACGCCGCGCCCAGCTTCCGGTCTCCTTCACGTCGCCATCGTCCGCCGCGTCTGCTGCTGTGCTCGCTCGCCCTCCCCTCGCGCTCCTGCCGCGCCGCCGTCGTCGCAACCCGGAGGTAAGACCCGGTTTGCTAGGATCCGCTTTGCGTAACGGGTCGTGTGTTGGGTTGTTGATAGCTTGGGCCTGGGCTGGCGGGCTGCAGGCTGTGCGCGGGCCTGCTCACGCGGGCCTGCTGCTGGTTTGCCTAGGCCTGGCGCCTGGCCCTGTCTTTGGGCTTAGATTCTGGGCTGGGCATGGGCTTACTGTTCATAGCCCAGTCCAGTTAAAAAATAATAATAATAATAAATAAATATATATATATAGGTATTTATTTATTAATCTGGTTTATAATTTTGGAAAAAACATTATATAACTAATTTAAGAAAATTATGGTCAATTTAATGTTGGTATTTTGTGAAAAATATAAATATGTATACATTAATAAATAATTAAGTTATGTTTGGAAAAACTATTGTTATTTGGAAAAATATATATATACCTTGAAATTAATTTTTGAAAATTTAATATGTGTATTATTTTCTCTGGAAATTATAGTTATGTAGATATATATATATATGTACTATGGAATTAAAGGTAATTATAATTTTGGTGTTGAAAAATATTATTATATACTTAGAAAAAGATAAATACTAAATATTTTCTAAAAATTATAAATAGCTTATTATTTTCTGGAAAAAAATTATGATGAATATTATTTTTGGAGATTATAATTATTTTATGAAAATTATTTTGAAAGGAGTTATAATTAAAATATGGTACCGAAATTATATTCGGATATACGTATGGTTAAATATTTTCGATAAATGGAAATAATAAAGGATAAGTAATCGGGATGGGTAATTTCGTAAAATTGGCATCATGACATACTCTTATGTGCATTTATGTGTGCGTATGTGGTCTTGTTGTATAGGTTCGGATATCGGGCAGTTTCCCGAGGAGCCGGCGTCGGACCGGTCATTATTTCCGAAGTTGAGTAATCGGCCAAGGTGAGGATGGATTTCCTTCAATATGTGCCTATATTACTCGGTTATTATGTTTTGATGATTGTGCATTGTCGATTGTTGTTTTTGCTGTGTTTTGGTTCGGGATGTTTATCCCGGTGTTCTGTTTGGTTTTTGGGATGTTTATCCCCGTATTGATTATCTGTGTCGTTTGGAATAAGTAAATGGAATTAATAGTGAATAGTGACAAGGATGTCGATCCTTGGTATTTTGGTTAGGGATGTCGATCCCTGAGTTTGGTTTTTGATGACGGTATTATAATTGTCAAGTGGTAAGTAGAGGTACGACCGGATGGTTAGAGACTGTTTTGTGGTGGCCATGATCTGGGTTCGTGTGATAAGCATGTCTATACTTGGGATGTCTATCCCGGTTTGTTATTTTTGGGATGTCTATCCCTGGGTTCTTTTTGATCTGGCACCAGGAACAGGTTGATAACCTGGTACGACCCTAGCTTATCCGTGACGGGGCCCGGAAAAGATAAAATTGGATAATTGGATTTTCAGTTGAGTCTTTTGGTCGATTTTTGATTGTTTTTGGCCTTGAGTAACTTTAGTGTCCATATTGATGGTCTTTTCATTGTCGTGAGCACTTCGGACTCACCCCTCACCTGCGGGCTTTCATCCCGTAGGATGAGTTGTTCATTGTACAGGTTTGGTGCATTCCAGACAGGCTGCAGCGTTATCCCTTGGACGGGCTCGGATCCATAGTTTGCATGTGTCGCATACAGTGTCATGTGAGTCTTAAGTCTTCCGCTGTGCACTATTTTGTTATTATTGGGCCATTGGGCCAGTTATGATATTTTATTGTTGGGCCGTTGGGCCGAGTTATTGTTGTTCACACTGTATGCTTGGGTTTATTTGGTTGGGTTGTCACAGTTCCGGCACGTGTTTACTGTGTACGGTAAATACGGGTCAGGGCGTCTCATTTTGGTAGCGGAGCGGGCGTTAGGTCTTGTTGGGCAGTCTTTGTGTGTTTGTTGTCCTTGTTTGCATAGTTCGCTCCAGTTGTTTATTATTTTATATCATTTTAGTTAGTGCATTATGGATCCAGTCAAGGGACGCCAGCTGTCGTAGAGCATACACATATGAGGTAAATGATGCCATAATATGCGAAAATACGAATATTATTAATACTGATAATATTGGAAATACAAGAGAAATATTACATTGATTTTTGATAAAGGGAAATATTACATTGATATTTTATATTTTATAAAAATAAAGGAAAATACATTTAACGGTTTGGAACGACGTTGACACGGAAACTGGTTGCGTCACTGTTGATGTTGACCGTGACCCTGTCGCTCCACGAGAACCACATGTCGCCTCTGTCGCGCTGGCCAGGAATCTCTAACCGGTTAGCTTGAGGGAATCGGAGTGGAATCAGACCGTGATCGTCTCGTGGTTGCCACTGCGTCTCCGTCAGAAGAACCATGTTCGGTTTATACTGGTTCTTCAAGTCCCTCAGGGTGCGTGAGAATTCCTGTGCACCCTTGCAACTCCTCTGCAGTTCCACACCAGTAGCCGTACCTTTGGCCAGGTTGGAGGTAGCCGAGTCATTCTGAGTATGCTCTGGGCTGTCATTGAGAGCTGGTAGTAAGCGCCTTGCTCCACAGTTTGGCAAGTGGACTCCAGGTTGAACTCTTGAAGCCTATCCGAGATGAAGAACATCACGGAGTTTGCTGATCCGTAGTAGGATGTCCTCAGAGTGCCGCGATCCTCTAGGAAGAACACCTCTTCCATGGGAGTGACGAAGAACCGCTACGAGTAGAGTTCGTCGACGAAGACCAGTCGTGGCATTCTGCCGAGCTCGTTCGGTAGCTCTTCAGCACGTTCGTTGACCATGCTGTACGCCAGACGATTCCTTCTGCCTAGGTTGGCACCTTCGACGAAGAAGACTGAGGATGGAGCAGGCATCTTGATTTGGAACATGTGGGATTCTGTTTTTGGAGCGTTGCGTTTTTGTTTTTCAGAATGGCTTTGTTGCTTTAATGCTTTTGATAATTTACACATCACCGCTCCTTCTTTTATACTCTTATGGGGAGCGTGATTACCGTTTTTGATTTTCAAGATTTTGTTTTTTTTGAATTTACCGTTGCTTGCATTTATTGCTTTACGCGTTTTTCGGACCCATGCCAGAGTTTTTCAGCCTTTTTCCCTCTTATGATTTCCTTCGCTCTGGCTACCTTGTCTTTTGTTTTCATGGTCTTACTACATTTTCCCTGCATCTTTTATCACATGCATCCGTGACCGTTGTGGCTAAACGGATGGGACCGTATCTCGAGTAGAGCGCATGTGCGACAAACTCATAGCTGTTTGGACATCGTGGAGAGATACGAGACGAGACAGACGTTTTTGGCTTATGCGGAAATTTTGAACAAGTGGGTAACGTTTCTTTCGGGGGACACAGGACATGCTCGTGATCATCGTCGTGCCAGTTAACAACACAGGACGTTCCCGTGATCATCGCTGTGCGTGTTAACGGTCGTCTTTTTCACGTGGGAACCGACGTCACCGTTAGTTGCGCGGATCACGTTTCTTGGTTCGAGGGTGTTTTCGTCCGATACGAGCACGATCATGAAAACGTGTTTTATTTTGATTTTGTTAAATGAGTTTTATTTTTAATTTCTTTATGCTTTGATTTTTTCAAACGAGTGTTGTTTTTAATTTTCTTATATTTGATTTTATATTCTTATAGTTGATTTTTAATTTGCTTTGAGATATTTTATTCTGTTTAGCATAAGATTTCATAATAAGAGATTTTGATTTAAAAGGAAATTATTTTATTTATTTCATAAAGGATTACAACAGGAGAAGAGTACTCTACGGAGCTATTTTCTTCTCTAGATCTTTTACAATCTTTTTGACATTTTCCATGTGCGGGAAGAGCTCCATGCACGCCAGTTCAATCTGCGCCACCGCCGAGCTGATCTTCTTCAGGGAGAAGTTCAGTTGTGTCAGCTTCTGTTGCGGAGTGCTGCTTCCAGCGATCGCCTTGCCCTTGCGATCTTCAGTTTTCTTGGGAGCTCGCTTCTTCCATCGTTTTGGGGAAACGACCATGTGCTCCTGCAGGCCGACGATGTTGGTCTTGAACCGCTTCTTTGGAGGTTCATCATCAGAGCTTGTTGGGAAGGCTTTGCCGCCGATGTAGCTGTTGTTCTCGGAGTCAGAAGTTGTCCTTGATCTCAGTGGAGAATCCATGACTGTGTGTGAGTATGCCAGTCATGAGAATTGGTATTTATAAGCGGATGAGATGTCGCTTAAGGGTATAAGCGGTATCTCATGTTGAGTTTGGACACCTGGAAGAGTGTGCCAGAATCTTATCGTGGTAGGACCCACGGATAAGACGGAATTTCGGGGACGAAATTCTTTTTAAGGTGGGTAGTCTGTAACAGCCCGGGTAAAATTTTAGATTTTTACCGGGACTGTAAAAGTCTTTTTACCGTGATTTACTGTTGAATTAATCTTGGGTAATTAATTCAAGGTAAATCGGGAGTCGTTTTTCGAAACCAAGGGTTTTCCCGCGCTCGTGATTTTCCCGCGGATTTTTCGAACCTAAGTTGGTATTTTTCGGGTTTCGGAATTTCCCGAAAAATCACACCGGAAAATAACTAAGGGGGTATCAGTTATTTTCTGGTCCGGATCGGACCCGCCTGCATTATTGATCTCACATGTTTAATAGTTAAACACGGTTTATAAAAAGAAAGCAAAAGAAGGCAGCAGGAGAGGAAGAGAGGAAGAAGAGAAGAAAAAAAAAAGAGAGAGAGAAAAAGAAAAAGAGAGGAAAAGAAAAAAAAGAAGAAAAGGAAAAATTAAAAAAAAGAGGAAAAAAAAACATACAGAGGGGAAATGTAACAGCCCGGGTAAAAATTTTGGATTTTTACCGGACTGTAAAAGTCTATTTACCGTGATTTACTGTTGAATTAATCTTGGGTAATTAATTCAAGGTAAATCGGGAGTCGTTTTTCGAAACCGAGGGTTTTCCCGCGCTCGTGATTTTCCCGCGGTTTTTTTTTCGGAACTAAGTTGGTATTTTTCGGGTTTCGGAATTTCTCGGAAAATCACACCGGAAAATAACTAAGGAGGTATCGGTTATTTTCTGGTCCGGATCGGACTCGCCCGTAATGGAGACGAATCGTATTATTGGACATCACATGTTTAATAGTAATTTTTTTCTGTATAAAGAGGGGAAGGCAGCCGGTTGAAG